>WEDG01001717.1:0-114068 GCA_017591395.1 Schistocephalus solidus
TGAAACTGATAACATTCCGAACTCACTTATTAAAATTTAAGAGATTTTTCACCTAAAATAAGCAAATTATTCTCAGTATTTCTCGAAAAGACGGTTTTCCTTCTCCGATTTATTGGAAATACTTCTATTATAATTTCAGTTTTTAAATCTGGTTCCCGTCTGATATTCATAACTATCGTGGTGTTCATAAAACGCCCTCTTGCTAAACACTTTGGAAAACTAATTGCAAACAAATTACGGATTTTGCATAAGCAAATCTCTCAACCTTTCAACATGGTTTTTACCGGACTGCTCTATGAAACCTGCCACATGTATTTTTAAATCTACTAGCCTTTCTTCGTAATGAGCATCTATCTATAGCAGTTATCGATTAATTTTAAGGCATCTCGATAAAGTGTCTCCTAGACGACTTCTAGCTAAACTGAGTCTACAGCATTTAGTAGTCCCCTACTGGCTTTAGTAGATCTTACCTATCTGATCGAAAACAAAAGGTTTTAGTGTGGTCCCTATACTCAAGTGCTACCCCAATTGTGAGTGGTGTCATTCAAGGTAACGTATTAGGTCCTTTGTTGTCTTACTTTAAATAAATATTTAATCGATAGCTGAACATTGTCAATATTATATTTATGCTGATGACCTCAAATACGTGAATTTTCTAACTCTAGGGGCCGAACGATGCCTAGAATACATTCATTCGGGATTAGACGCTCTTTTCGGCGGAGCTCCACATGGCTAATGGAGTCCTCATCATGCCAAGTGTCGCTGCGTACTGTATTGGGCCCGTGAGGCTGCCGCATCCTGTTATTTTAAAGGTTGGCCTATGTCTGAGTGTTCCTTCATCAAGGACCGATAAATTAGACCTTTCACCTCATGCCGATAGAATTACAGCCAAAGCTGCTCAGATTTTCTGCTTTATTTCCGAAAATTTCTACCTTCTGAAAGTAGATTAAGACTTTATCTTATGTTTGTACTTCTCATTCTTGAATTTTGCTGTCCTTTCTTCGGTTTAATGAACAAATCTAGCCGTTCAAAATTGAAAAATATCCAAAAACACTTCACTAAAACTCCTGTATCCGTTTCTTTCAATTACTTCCCACTACCAACTAGATACCAGCTGTCGAAGCTAAAGTTCTTATGGGTCAGGAAGCAGGCTTCTATCTCCTTTTTTCGAATAAATAATGGCTCAAATCCCCCAGTTTCTGACATTATCCCCATTAATCTTCCTATAACGTAGGAACTTCTACTTTAAACCTTTCTCTGCATCCTCCACGTAAACGCTTCTATTCTTTATTTCTAGGTATAGCTCTTTGGAATAATCCACAATTGAAATTAGGTCGTTAACTAGTCTATCTGCACTCAAGCGAAGACTGCGAATGTATCTCAACCGACCAAAGCTACTCAGATTTGGGGCTTTATTTCTTATAATTTCTACCTTTCTGAAATTAAATTAAGACTTTACGTAAGACTTTACTTCCTACTCAACCAGATGCCAGCTGACGAAGCTAAAGTTTCTTTGGATCAGGAGACTGGAAGCAGACTTTTGTCTCCTTTTTCGACTAAATAATAGCTCAAATATCCCCAAGCTTTCTGTCATAACCCCCGTTAGTCTTCTTTAGAACCTAAGAATTTATGCACTAATTATACCTCCCCCTGCATCCTCCACGTGTTAGCGCTCTCTATTGTTTTTCCTTCTAGGTATAGCTTTCTTCGGAATAACTTGCCAATTGAAATTAGGTCATTAACTAGTCTATCTGCTTTCAAGCGAAGACTGCACATTTATCATAACACTGATTCTATTAACCTTTTATTTTCCTCATCTCTTCCCAGTAGGTTTCTCCATGAGTCGGAGAAAGGACCATCTGGAATTAAAGTGACCCTCTTGAAACTATAATTTCGCTACCTTGAGTCCCCCCATGAACCATGATGTCTCCTTATATCACCAGTCATCCAAACGATGAATTCAATTGGACGTACACATTCAGTGGTCCACAGTCTAAAATGCTGACTTTGGATACTTACTATCATCAAAATTCAATTCTGGATCCTAAGATGCTGAGGCCTCAAATTCATTGACGCATTTTCAAGAGATGCTGTTTCATACGCCTAAGTGATCAAGAACGAACCACTTCGAAGTTTCCTTATCTTATTCTGAAATGCTACTCCAGTATTACCCTACTCTACCACCTGACCTTATTTTCGTAAGCAGATTTTTTCTCGAAAATGTAGGCCTATTGAACTCTACCTCCATTTTTAAGTTAGGAGCTTTTTTCACGGCCTATCTTTGTATGTCGCTATTAATCTCAAAATATCGCTAACTGTTGACCTAGCAGGACATGTTCTGTCTACATTATTAAGTATTTGTACATTTTATCTGCACACATGGTCATAACTTTATTTAGTTACTAATGTTTGTTTAGACAGTGCCTTGCCAGTGCTATCCAAATATAAATTCTGAATCCTATTGCCTCTCGTTTAGCTAGAAGTAGTCTTTGAGGCACTTTATTGAATGCCTTACGAAGATCAAAATATATAACTACTACAGATAGGTGCTCATTACGAAGAGAGGTTAGTTGATTTAGAAAATATATGTGTCAGTTTTCACAAGAGCGGTCCGGTAAAAATTCCTGTTGGGAGGAGTTAAGAATTTGATTACTTATGCAAAAATTCGTAATTTTTTTGCGATTAGGTTTTCGAAGCGTTTAGCAAGAGAGGGCGTTTCATGAACACTGCAATGGTGATGAATGTCAGGGCGGGAACCAGATTTAAAAACGAATATGCTAATAGAATTTTTCCAATAATCGGAGAAGAAATCGTGTTCGAGAAATACTGAGAATCATTTGCTCAGTAAGGTTGAAAATCTCTTAGCTGTTTAATAAGTGAGTTGGGAATGTTATCGGTTCCAACTGAATGTGAATTTTTTAGGTTAGCTATTTCTTTTTGAATACTTGCAGGGGAGAAATTACTGGTTGTTACAAGTGAATGCTAATTCAAATATTTGTTCAGTCCTTAAGTGAACTGACAAAGAGCTTTTAGACGGACCGTTAAGCTGCTTTTATAATTGTTTAAGTCTGTTTTGGAGAAAATGCGGAACATTAGAAGAGGCTGTATTTGAATTAAAAATCTTAAGCTGGATAAAAGTCTGAATTTTTCTGTAAGGCTCTGCACTAGCTCATGGAAAAAGTTTGGATCGTTGATTGAAAAATATGCTATGCAAATTAAGATTACTTACGAAATTATTTATTAATTCATGATTTCTGTTAGAAAAGTCAAGGTTATTGCATTTTATATCAGGCTATGTATAAAGGGAGACTGTTTCCCTTCCCTTTGCACGAATCATAAGCTAATGAACTGTTGGATTGTAGGATTCTCAAACAGTGACCGACGAGCGGTAGGAGAGTCAGTGATAAAACTAAAAGTTTATGAATGCAAACAAGTTGGTTAAAATTTTTTTGAGAAAAGGGTACGTTGTCGGACTCTGTGAACGTCATATGCGGAGCCACTGCAGGTGCACACACACGCAACGGTTATTAATTTCAATTAACACGAATTCTTCCTCCAGGGGAAAGCCGACGTACTTACGTACCCTTAGCGACAATGGGTAGCTGTGTAGTACACTTTCCATTCGGGCCTTAAAACCTAAATGCAAGAATATTCTATTGGGTGGTCAAAGAAGTCTATACGATTCACAAAAGGTATAAAAACTAGGCGCATATCTCATGAGGATAAAATAAACAATGTTCTTAACGCATGCAAGCTTCGCTTCTATAGCAATCGACACCTCAGCCAACGTCTTACCTATCAGAAACGTATTTTTCTCATCATATTGAAACTGTGCAAAAGAACCACCTATGGGCGGGCTTGGACGATTAACGTGGTCTCTTTGAAGGTTCACTCCGATGAATTGAACACATCGGGTGCCTGCCCATGCATTTCACCCAATCTATGAACCATTTGCTGAAGAGACTGAGATGACTTTCTAAGCATTCGCTTTAGCCGCCCAAGGTTACTCTCATATGTTAAAGATGAAAAACTGTCAAGTTGACCATGTCTTTCAACATCGTCCGCTAGGTGAACGTTATGTACACCATTTGTACACCATTTCACTCTTACCGTATAAAAATGAAAACCTTGCATGAGTATGGGAAAACTAGACATTTTCCTCCGTAAAAAGTTAGAGAAAGTGCTTCCAATACCTATGTGGTAGAACATCGTTCAGTACTATCACACAGGTATATAACGAAAATTGATGAAATTCTATACCTTTCCACGTATCTATTTCACTTACTGACCTAGAACCCTGTTTAAACCGTCGCGGCATACACTTATTTAGAGAACATAACCTATAATTAATGATAGAAACGGCTGAAACTGACATATAAACTGAGAATACTAAGGGCCTCGTAACCAGAGGTTTCCGAGCCACTTAGTGACTCACAAATAAACTAAATGTTATGGGTTGAGTGGGAAATCAGTAATCAAACCAATGTTACATTCTAAGAAACGAAACATACCATTTCGATGACAGTCATCTGCGGCTGACAAGAAATAATCATCAGCTCTACTACGCTTGGACACGCTGTCGCAGACAACCTTGTCTACATACTTACCAATAAAATAAAGACATTTTACAACCACAGTAAGCGTTAACCTTCTTAATTTGCTTAATAAAAGCTCTAACTTGTGAGTCACATATGAGGGACACTTCTCTGAAATGAAAAGTTTTTTCGATTGACTCGACATGCAAACCGCATCCGCCTAAACATAATAACTCCTCTACTAGTGGTTTGCTGAATGCATGCGCATCAGAAAACTTTCAAACAGCAATAACTACCTATTACAAATACGTCACTTAAAAAGGGTTTTATTTTCCTTCTTAAAATAGGCCAAAACTCTTATTTAGTCTTGCGATGAATGGGTAACCCATCTATTGCAAGACATACTACCATTTCATCACCTACAGACTGCGTGTTACGGGTACTTAACTTATAAATCAGCTGCCTTTCCAGTCCTAAATGAACTTACTCACCACTGCCCATTGCCGTTACAGGTGAAGTACTGACTGCAACTTACAGCAGTGTACGTGCAACAGAGGGAAAGTTTGTAGTTAAGTATGGTTTGATCAGCTTCAGAAGGCTGTTCAGATGAATGTGAGCCAATTGTGAACAAACTACCCACTTTCGCATTCCATCCCCTAAAGTTGACTCACCTGCTACTGGAGTAGACGTAGACGATAAGGGCGTCCCATCATGAGGCGTTTGTGACACTGAAGATGACGACAACGACTTGTAAGAGTCATATGATTCCTTGTTTGAGGAGGAAGACTCCCTGTCAGATGAAAAACTGTCAGATGACGAAGACAAAGATGAAGATTCAGACGGATACCTTTCACTCAAATTTCGTTTAATACGTCTTAAAGCTTCAAGATAAATACGCTATATACGACGTCTTAATGTTCTATTACGTACGCCTCTAAATATACTGAAAAAAGAAAGTAAAATCAAGTTATCAGTAGGGCAGCAAAAGAATCAAAATGTCAATCTGCAATTGCGTTCGCTCAGCAGCGTGTCACAGCAGGAAGTGACGTCCACGGCTGTGCGAGCGCAGGCAATCGCCCGTACAGTCGATAAACCGATGAAAGTACACGCTCTCTTTTGCGCCTTTCATATAACTACATACAACGTCACAGACAACCAATCAAAATGCGAGTGCGAACTGCCGCGAAAAAACGAGCTGGAATCGCGCTGCATTGCTATTAAGGATTGAGTAAATCTAGTTAGCCTTTGAGGTGATAACCACTCTGAACTTTGATTTTCTATTTAATTTTACTAAGATCATGTTTAGCCGGTGTGTTCATTCTTTTTATACATCCTTTCGACCCTTAACGGTATCTTGGTTTTATCTTTGCCACATCGTTTTGACTCATGCTACAGTTCGCCAATGTTTGTACTGGTAAAGCCCTTACTCTCTTACGTAGATTTTTATGACTATCCAAGCGATTGACTAGAAATATCCTGCTTTTCAGACTCTACGCGAATGGGACTAAGAAATGCAGACTTTTTCGGGTCCCTGGATAAACAATAACGTAAGTTTTTGAAGGTTTGGATCGTGAAACCTGTTTTGTTTAATCCATTTGGCGTACTTACCGTTTTTGCAAATTTGACGGTACTTTTCGCTTACTAGCTCTGTTTTTGTTTCATCGACCCAATTTACTTGACTAATGGAAAACTTCAACTACTCAATATTCTGTTTTGCCTTCTTTCTGTGGCATGCGGATTTAAATTTTTTGGGTATTTTCATTCAGTACAAATCAATCATCTAGGTGATTAATACGTATGTTTAGTTGATTAAAACCTGTTATTATATTCATTTTAATGAAGATAAAACCAAGTTTCATCGTTATTCTCCGTTGAATATTTGGCTCCCACCATCTGACGCTACTGTTACTTGATGAAGTAGCATAACCAATAAAAACTGTCAACATGTCGTTATTACTAGGCCGTTTCAAACATTTCAACATTTACTAACTGTTATGCATGACCTGCACCTAAATTCATCCCGAAATCAATATATTTATCATGTTGCATTATTGCAGGCGATTCGCTTAATGTGCAATAAATAAAAAAATCGATTACCATGCAACTGAAATCCATTTATTTGTCATCATGTTGCGCAACTTTTGCAAATCTCCCCATATGATTGCATTTCCATATCAGATTTAAATAGACCGCATATTCAATTCATCTCTATCTCATTGCACTCTAAATGTACCGGTCGTCCAACCCTTCGTGCAAGGACGTAAAGCCTTACTAAAATGTGACCGTTGTCTGGATTAAGACCTGCAATCTAATCAATCCACTACAAGAAACCAAAAAACTTGCAGTCTCATTCAACTGAGGCTATAATCTGAGCGCCTTCGTAGTTTATCGCCTGTATGACGAAATCGTTAACGTAGCCTACTTTTGCCAGCCGGCATCCCGGGTACATGTACTTAGGATCGGTTATAATATAGATTCTCTAAGAAGCATCCATGAGAGTCCGTCAAAAGGCCTGCGCGTTCTGCAACAGGGTATATGTTGAAGTCGACTCGGTGGCAGATACCAAACATTTGACGTGCAATCTTGTCACTTCAGGTCTTGATCTGACCTCGTCGGTTTCGTCGACTTCCGAACGGCAGCACAGCTTACGGGAACCATTTGAGGACGAAGACCGGTTACCTTTTAGCTTCAATACTGGCGACCCGGCGTGTCCATTAGTGGTGGATAGTGGAACGACCGCCAGCGAAGGTTAGCTGGCAGGCTATGGAACCTAAAGAATAACCTTGCGCGGACAATCGGTGACAGTGCTACCAATGTGTAGAAGGTTGGGGCCTGGCACATCGACCCGATGACTGCAATGACATGACGACCGTGAACCGCCATTAAATAAGCTTGCTTCCCACCGCTGTCTCATGGGTAAATTATTGAGCCAAAACATTAGAAAAGGCAACCGCAAAATTTCCCAAACCCTCGGGAAAATTTTCGAATAAAATATTCCGATCAATTCTACGGCTTCTGCGGGAACTGACTCCTGTTTCAGTTGTATGGGCGATTAGTATGTGAGGTGGACTACTCAAACAGGGTCGGGTTCTTTATGGTAGATGCTGGTATATGTAAATGTTCCTGGACCCTTGTATCTAAAGTCTGAAGCCCCGTACTTTTCACCAGTACGAAATAGATGTCTGTTGTCTGTTTTAACTATGAACCCTCGATTCAAACACTTTAGAAATAAACAATGCCGATGTCAATTCCACTTTACTATATACCACAGTGGCTCACGGGGCTCTTCGGGTAGAAACGGTGTGGCGATCATCCCTATAACAAGCGAACCAAGCGCTACATGCGCGGAATCATACAATGATCAGATGTACGAGCGAAGGGTCACTTGATGAACAGATGTACGAGCGAAGGGTCACTTATGCGAACAGAAATGTCGTCGCCGTATTCGCACCAACATCATTTGCCGAACAGCGCATTATTGAAACCTTTTATTTGTAGCTCCAAAGTTAATTAAAGGATCCCCATCGGGATTCGCTGCTTGTTGCCTGGGATTGAAATGGTCCAGCTGGACCCAGGGACACCTCATAAAGTCACCGTTTTGCCCGCTTTATGCTAAAATCTGGATGCAAAAATTGTGAATGCCGAGCTTTCCTGACCGAAACCGGCTAGTTGTCACTAAACTGAACTTACAACACAGTCTTAAACATTGTCTGACGTCGTATTCATTCAACGACAAATCGCCTACATTCTGGTCGGCCCAGTGTTCTGCAATTAGGTTCACGATAGCACATCTATTCATGTTGCCGAAGATGCTAGTGTCCATCCATTAGACTAATTTTATTGTCCGCACACGCCTGGAAAATTTGATTCTTATCCTCGCCCAAATTTTCACTTGCAAGACAACCTTATGTCTGTAAAACTGCGGCAAACCAGCACAGCTGATTCCCTGCACACCAAATCTGCCGCCTTTACGGCCCGATTCGAATTTAGTAGTAAGTGCCCATAATTGAAGCCAGCAGGCTGTGAGACGACTGGTAAAATTTTTGGATCTACCTTACGATGCTGTATTTACTAGAGCGATGGAAGAAACTCAGATTTCTGCCTATACGGCTGCAGTTTGGTCCCGTAACATTAATTCCTTCTGCCAACGGCAAAGTTGACTAGAGATTGACCACAATTTTTTTGGGTTGAAACAGTTATCTCCATAGAACAGGCCTTTAACCCTTGCAGGCAATCGAAACTACCAACTTGCTCGTAAGATTAATGGTAGGCCCTCTGCACTGGTGGCCGTTCGCGGAGGGAATGGCGGCGCCAAAGCTGGCAACTTTACTAAGGCCGCGTGCTAGTGTTCGTACCTCGCGCACCTCTAATTCAATGATCGATCATTACCCCCTCGCTCTCGTCTACAACTGGGTTTCCTCCCTCTAGCCTGTCTATTTTCATGGGACTCCTCCATCTCAGAGAAAAAACTACCGACGCTAGACAGAGGCTTTACAGCGATAAGATGCCTCGAGAAGGCAGTATTACGGATGAACTGTTTTGTGCCGAAACGCAGGCTTTCAGGCTCCGTGAGTTGACTGAACAAGCTTGGTGACGTGAACTTGTTCCCGCTGAGAAAGGAAATAAGGCAAAGTGCGAGAAATACCGTGGCATAAGCCTCATCGACATTGCTCCGAAGATCTTCGCCAATGTCATTCTTCGGGGACTTCAGGATATGCGTTACTCGACAGGGAGACGCAACCAGCCGGCTTTCAAGCTAGATGTTGATGCACCCACCAAATATTCGCACTGCGGCGCATTTTTGAATCATGCAAGAACTCCTTAGCGTTTGATTGTGTCGACTATGAACCCTCTGTGGAGGATAATAGAATATGCTGGCAAATATCATGATCAGGGCTTACCATCCCACTATCAGTACACGAGTTCTGTTCCAATACAACAGTTCGACCGTCGATTCCGATGAGGTCCACCGTGTGCTCCACAGGAGGGTGGTGTCGGGACGGTGGCTTGCGCATGAATTATTTTTAAGTGATAGTAGACTTGCGCTGCAGCAACAGCACTCTCTTCCCTTACCCGCCTGCGCCCGGTGTCGAGACAGTCAAGAAGCCCGGGGCGCATGTGGCTTGCGCGGCCGGAGACGCTCCTGGGCGTGCTGACACACCAGAATCAGATCCTACGGAGTGGGAGTGCCATACATGGAAAGAGTGGCTGGTGCGGCGGGAGCCTGCATCTACGCGTGCCACCATGCCCCAGCTTCGGCATCTATTATGGGAGCTCAACTAAAATAACGCCTGCCGTACCATAATTTTGCCCCATGTGGGCCCAGCGCATCTACCACGCAGCCCGTTTAGGAAGCACTGGTCCAACACACACACTCCATTATGTAATATTCGATTTTATTTTTGACAATTTAACCTGTCGCCCGTTCTGTTTGACCACCTGATTGACTGAATTCCCAAATGTTCTCTGCATTTTTTGACGACGTTTGAATTTGCACTCAAACACGAACAGACTGCTTTCGCCTACGCTGATGATGTCGCTCCGAAAACCCTTAGCTTTGCTGGAATATCGACGCTGGCGTCACTCGTCAATGAAGTCGCTAACTCGGTCGATGTATCCATAAATGCTGGGAATATCAGTGTTTTGGTGCTCCATTCCTGATCAGGAGAAGGCACCTCTCACAATCCATTGTTTTCTACTCGAAGAAGTACAAAGTGTGAATTACGCTGGACCGAAGCTACTGCCGAGTGGAGAGAGTAAGGACGATATTGTCTTCGAATCAATAATGCTCACAGGTTGTCTCAATCCTAGGAAAGTATCAATCCCCCGACGTGACATCTCCGTTGTCACAAAAATCCGCGTGTACCCTCGATCTGTACGATCAGTTCTATACAGTTTCGAATGTTTGGTTGTGCGCTTGGAAGATGGGCATAACCTTGAGATGTTTGAACACTACTACCTAAGGATGATCCTTCAAATGAAATATAATGACTTGGTTTTCACTGAGGAAGTCTGCACTCCATGTGGCATAGCAAGGATATCGAAGGCTATCCAAGAAAGACTCTTGAGGTGGTTGGGGCACTTTCCTTAACGTCCGCCTAATGAACTGTAGTGTTGCTCTCGACCTGGCGCTGTTACTGACCCGGAGGCCTCAAAGAGGGATTCAACTCACAACCTAATTCTACACAGTTCGTAAAAACATAAAAGTGATTCCTAAACCTTCGATATTCGGCTTCCGTCAATGGAGACGAGAGTGGATCGAGGTCTCTAAATCTGATACCGCGGCATCATTGGGGCCGGCTAGATCAGGCAGGATCACAACAGTGTAGAGGAGGCTGATAGAGGGACAGTTCGCATGTCAACTCCCCCTTTTCTAGAACAAAGCTCGCTAAGTTATGGAAGAGATTTATTGTATCCAGAAGTCTAACAGGCAGTCACAGGAAACTGCGCGTTGACTGCCAGTCAGTGGCGTTAACCAGACAGCCAGGTTCGGGTGACGAGTTTATGGGAACGTATGTTACTGTTAAAGGTTTAGCGGCCGAAGACGTCGAGGGTAGCACAAACCGAGTAACGTGAAGCACTGGAAATGAATCCTGGCTAAGCCAGAGCTGAATAGGGTTGTTAAACACGTCAGCACCCATCTAAGAGAGTCATAAGAGTATAATACGAACGAGGGTAAATTGAATATGTAGTAGCGTAAGAACTGTACAAAAGGGACAAGTTACGGTAGAGGATGATCTCACTGGATGGGAGGTGATGCTGACATGTCTGGTACACAACTGGTGGGGAATGCAGCGCTCTGGACAACTACAGAGAAGGGTCGTGAGGAGTGCTGACGTAAAGAGTGTAGAGCGTTGTGGGAGAAGGAATTGGTGGTAGAGAAAGAAGCACACCAGCTATCTTCACTGACACGCAGTTACACTGCCATCTCATAATCGCGCGCAAAAAAAGTGTCACATCCATCAAACAACTCATTAACACTCGTGGGGCGTTATAAAAGTTAAAGATTAATTGGTCAATTAACTGATGCCTGTGATTGTGTCATTCTCCCGAAAAGGTAGTGGCATAATTCATATCGTGCTGTGAAGAGGATACTGTCTGTAGGCTGATGTAAAGCTGGAGCATGCACCTGGTTGCACATTTCAATACCCAGTACAATGTGCCCGTTCTCCATTTAGTAATTGACTTTGACCGATGGATCAGGGTTGTGGGAGCGAGTGTCCGCTGCCCTAGAATGTAGTAGCTTGGATCAAACTAGTATTTTTGTGTATTTATTACGCGGCTTACCGGCCAAAATGCAGAGTGACTTCCCCTGAAACTGCCGTTGACAGAATTCTTGAAGAAGTTTTGTAGTTTGAAAAGTGCCCAACTTTCACGCAGATGGCAACTGACTAACCCGAATTACTCTGGAAATACGCCTCCCGAAGACTAGATTACTGGGTTTGTAAATTTGCGCTGTTAAAAGCGACTTTTTTCGAATTGCATCAACAAGTAGGAGGGGGCAAACAGTTTGAAGGCAATTTTTATATCAGACAGGATAAATCAGGATGGGACATTCTCCCAAATCAAAGATCCTGCGTTTTTTGCCAGCCTTCGAAGGTGCTTTTTCGTCAGTTATGAAAATTTAACCATGACAAAGGTTGCCGATAAAGATGGTGAGACAAGTTCTAGGAAAAGGAAAATGAATGATTCGAGGGTGAATCCCAAACACGGGTCACGTTATTGTTCTAGCGATAGTGTCTCCTTCCCAATTAGAAAGGCTCTCCTTTACGCGGCATATCTCCAACCGATATATCGCTATAGGTGTGAGATGCTACAATTTTGGTAACTGCAGTTTACAGACCTCGTCAAGGCAGTAACATGGATTCTTTCCAAACGGTTCCTGATATATGCCTCAATAGCACTGTTTTTATTCAGAGGTCGATCGACTCATTTCACGGCTGCAGGCTACACTAGTACTTACTATATGCGTTGTGATCGCTTGAACGGGAAAGACCCGTGGTCTGTAGTACCGAAAAATTTCCTACTCACTAACTCGGCACCGTTAGAGGCCAGTAAAGAGGCTGTGCTGATGATATTTCATGTCCTGCACTTTGCTTAAAAATCTTACCCAGACGACACCTTACATGCTTCTATAGTGTCCTAATAGCTGTTTTTTTTAGCAAATCAGGCACAAATCTTCGGAGTAAGTCTCATGGAAAATCTCGGTGGAAATATTTCCTGTGAGTTTTAGTTCTGTTTTTTTGTACAGTTGTTGTGTACCATTCTGCTGCATTGCTAAGATAAAAACTTTATATTCTATAGTGAAGACATTAACTAATAAAAAAGTATTTCAATCAGGAATTATTAACTGCAAGTGGAGGAAATTGCGCTTAACAACAAACTGGGATTTCTGTACAGAGGAATTCCTAAACTTGGTAGACTCGAATATCCAGTTCACGATGGAAGGCGAAACAAACAACTAACTCCCCTTTCTCGACGTTTTTGTGCGCCAGTGTGCAACTAGACGACGGTAAACCACAGTGTTTAGAAAAGCCAGCGACTGGAGGCGAACTCAAAAACACAGCTCTGTTCTCACTGTATATTCAGAAGAGTCGAAACACGCTGCAGCACACCCGCAGACAAAAAGATCTGAACGACTATACCTTTAGAACCATTTTATCGCGAACAGATGACGACCGAGGGACTAGAAACCTGGAGTCTGGAGGGCCATTCCCTACATTAAAGGACTCTTTGAAGTGGTTTCCCGGCTGCTACACCCCACCAGAGTAGGCATAATCCCCGAAAACTCGAAGCAACAGTTCTTCACCGTTTACTTAAACCCAAGGACACGTTGCCAGTCACTTAAACCTCAGTAGTTGTCTAAAAATAAGCTGCAACGAAGGGACTGCAATTATGTTGGAAAAACCGGACGGAAATCGCAGACCCGCCTGCAGGAGCACAAATTGGCAGTCGTGAGGCCAAACCCAAACTCTCAGCTTATAACGCACGTGGGAGAAACTGTCCATACTTTCGACCTTCAGGCAGCCACTGTCTTAGGCCGAGGTACCTCAAAAAGGAACGGCTAACAGTTTAGGCGTGGTATTCAGATGCCAAGAAACCCGTACCGACAACCCAAAAAACGACGAAGAAAGAGAGCCACCAGATCGAACAATACCTGCAGAAGCTCAAACCGCTCCCCCTCCACATCGAGAGCGTGACTCATCGCACGCAGCTAAACTGCCCTCCAAGCATGCTCCAAAGGGCAGAGGCAGCGAACAACAAAAATCGATCGGCCCGTGACAGACAAATAGGTCACAACGCTTCCCTTTTCGATCAACTGCAGGTAACGCTTTGACAATGTTGAAGCGGCCGGGCTCTCCGAAACGTCAGCATATGAGTAAATCTGTTCTGGTAATTCCCCCTTATTTTCCAGTTTCTACCCCCTCGCCCCCTTTTTACTTTCACTCGAGCACTCGTTTTTGAGACGGTTGGTAAAAGGGAATGGCCGACTGGGTAACGGAAGTGAACACTGGGATTCGAGTCACCTACATTCTCCATCTCGGCTGCTGCCCACAAAGCTTAAAAACAAGTGAATAAGCCGTAACCACGAACCGAACATAAAATTTTTCATTTTTATATTTGGCTTATTGCGGTCGACGAGAACCTGCAGTCTGGAGCCTGGGACAGTTTCTTTACCGCAATTTTAATTATTGTGAGGAGGACTTGGACAGCATTTATTACTCGCTCTCTCTTTCCCCATCCACGGGTACCAATAACACGCTACATTCTTTTTCCTTTAGCCTCCGAGTACAGTAATGCTCAAAGGGACATCATGATAGATGCGATGGCAGACCAGGATCACCTCATAAGGCCATACTTCTGCAACGTTTGCAATGTGATCTGCTCCGGTTTTGCCTCTTACCAACAGCACTTGGAAGGTACTAGACACCGTCGCAACGAAGCTCCCTCATCACGTAAGTTTCCTTCTATTTATACCTGTATCTTCTGGCAGTTGTCTCCCTTTCTACTTCCTCACCGACAGCCATCTTTCCTTTTCTAGGTGAGCTAACGTGTGCAATCTGCAATATCTCAGTAAACTCAGAAGAGCAGCTGAATTTCCACCGACACGGCACCAAACACCAGAGACGGGCTGCTCGTCAGCCGCCGCTCCTGGTGCCGTCGGCGTCGTCAACCAACCAAAACTCCACTGCCATTAGTCATGGACAGCTGCTAGGCTCCCCCAACTGGTACAACAGTCCTCCCTCACACATCCCTCTTCCTAACACCAACAACCACGCAAGCAGCAGCCTCAACAATGACGCTGACAACACCTTCCTGAATGCTGTGGACCATCAGGCACCCTACTCCCTCTCCACCCACTCCTCCCTGCCCGATCTCATTTCCCTCCTGCCTGGCGTCATGGATGACCTCAGTTCGGCGGCGAAGGCATCGGTTTGCGAGGGCAGGCACTCCGTAGAGTCGGTCTCTGTGTCCACTCCCTGCTTTTTGGCGTCCTCTGCGGCTGCTGTACAGGGCTCCGCCTCGTTGCAGTGTTCCCTCCAGTCTCTTATGCAGGAGACTCTCAATGAAATAGACCGACTGGAGCAGCAGTTGGCTCGCAACCTCACACGCTGTCGTAACTCCGCACTTCTCTACAGACCACGACTGGCTGCTAGTAGGAGACGAGCCAGGAGGTCGCTGGGTTGTGGCGAGACGACAAGATTTTCCTCTTTCCGCCTCAGCGCTCTGTGTCCTAACAGTCTGGCTCGAAAATCAGCGACATCACGGTCGGCGGTAGCAAGTGCTTTAGAAGTTCCATCCATCCATGTGCAGTTCTGTCAGCATACAATATGTCTCAGCCTCCGAGCGCTGTTGGTATGTTCGTGTTCCCTTCTCGCCATCCCCTCCTGTTTTTAGTCAGCTGGTAGCCGTGTTTTTACAGTCGATTAGAGTACTACGTTGTACTCCTAGGGACGAAGGGAGCGGTATTCTGTTTGTTGTAATCGACGACGACTATCATCCCAGACAGAAAGGATCTATTATGTAAGTTCACTGAGAAAATAGGCACGGGGATGGTGATAATATTAGTTTTATCAGTAGCACAGTTGAACGAGGCAGTTAACGGAGTCTGCGGAAGGCATTAAGAATACAGGCATTTCTATCACAAGCTTGTTTTATTACTCGAATTTGGTGCTCGAACTGACGCGTAAAATGAAATCTGCAAATTAGGGGGCGTGTGGAAAGGGTTGGATTTGGTAACACGGTCTGCGGCAGGCAAACTTAACCCTACCACTTTCAATTAAAATCTGTAGATAATTTCACCGACCTTGGTGGCAGCCTTTAGTCATAGAGTTGAGCTGGATACTTCAGCTCGGTAGGAGAAGAAAGGGTGGGGGGCTGGATGCGTCCATTTACGACCTGATTCCTTCGTCTCAGTCGCCATGCTTGATCATGGTCGCGCGTGTTATTATTTTGCAGACCGTAAACAACCAGAGAAGATGATGGCTCTGCCTTTTGGACGGTAGCCTGGTCTCCAGTGGTAGTGTGGGCGCGCACTGCACTAATAATGTGACCAGTCAGACAGCTCAGGTCGAGGAAAACACACTCCTAGGAAGAGCCGTATTAATTAAAATCAGCGGATTTGGCAGCCGTTTTCAAGATCGGTGTATAGTGCTAAAAAGGGCAACAGAAAACTCGGGGGGTTTTGCGTTTCTTTGTTAGACAAATTGATAAGATGTGCACACGGAAGAAAAAAGGCAGTAAAATAGGTCCTTAAACGCCTGAACGCTGGAATAGGCATTTGACTTGGCGAACAGAAAAATTTTTGTGGCTGTGATACGGCATGATTAGATCTTTCACACATTAGCGCTTACCTGTAAATGTCTACCGTCTGTTTCTGTGATCAATTAGTTACCGTCATTCATCTTCTCCTGTTTTATCCAACTCCCATTTGTGCTGGACAGAGCCAAACAGCGGTTCGAAAGCCGTCGCATACTCCATTGCTTTTTGTTGTTGTTATCATCGCCATCAACAAGTACTACATTTCGCGCTTGATGCTAGCACGGCGCGCTAAAAGCCATGGCTAGGAAAGTCACCAACTGGCGGTCTAACTCGGACCTCGCAGTCAGCGTAGTGTGTGTTTGTGCGGAGTGGTTGACTGAGAGTCAGGCTGCCATGGCTCCTCACTGGCACTATGGCACTCTCATTTAGTGGTTTCGATGTAGGCGTGGTGGCACGCTTAGGAAAGGCTCCGACCTCACCAGCCACCTGCGCCCTCTCCCGCCTCCGGCCGTCTTGGCTTGGTCAGGACACCGAACACACATGGAGGAAGAGGAGGAGGAGAGAGAGCGGAAGATGCTGGGCAAGTCTACTACCACTATAACCTAATTCAAGTCCAAGTCATCGTACTTGCGCCACCTTGCTCTGGGGTGCAAACGGTGGACCTCGTCGATACCGACGATCGAACTCTCACGCACTATATTCCTCGGATGGGATCGTCCGTTCATTTTTAAACGGTAACCTTTCTATTCTCCGGAATTGTTACCTTGTAGCAAGTATTTCAATTGACCAACTACGCTTGAAGTTTGACAATCGAAAATGTCTCCATTATGTGGTTCACAACCATGATGTCCATATCTTGTCCTCGTTCTAACAAAGGACCCAATTGATGTGGACGAATTAAGGTCACGCTCGCCGCTTGTTAAAAGTGACCATGTCATGCTGCTGTGGGAATATTGTTTGCACACCAAGCAAACGGAGACTCGTAATGTTCGGATAAATTACTAGTGCGCAAATTTCTCTGCGATGAGGGATGACTTATCTGCACTAAATTGGCAAAATATTCTGACCGGAAATCCGGACGTAGATTGGATCACTCTCAGGGGCGTTATCGACGACGCTATGCACCGTAACTGCCCAATAAAAAAACGTACAAAAGGCAAACCGCCCTGTTTGGTTAACGCGAGATTTGAAAAGACAACTGAACCGAAAGAATAATTTCCGGCGAAGGTATGTATCAACAAATCAACGTATGCATTACGAAGGATTTCGCCGAAAGCGAAATGAAATAAGGTTAATTATCCGCAGATCACGGAAGGAGTATGAGGCTAAAATTATAGAACGGGCCAGCGATAAGCCAAAAGTACTTTTTAGCTACATCAATAGTCGGTTGAAGAAGAAGGAGATGGTGAAAGTGTTGAAAGGTGGCAACAACGAAGATGTTAATGTAAATCAAGATAAGGCAGAACACCTTAGTCGATTTTTCGCATCTGTCTTTACAGATGAAGCAGATTTTAATCAAACAGACTTTCATACAAGTAGTAACGACACAGTCATTGAGGACCTTGAATTCACAGAAGATGTGAAGAAGGAGCTTCTTGCACTTCACGACACCTGGTCCTGATCAAATACCAGCAAAAGTACTGAAGGAGCTTGCTAACGAACTCTCTAAACCACTCTCGTGTATTTTCCAGTCGTCCTTTGATCGAGGCATTCTCCCCTCTGATTGGAAATCAGCATATATATACCATATTCACAAAGGTGGATCCAGAACCAGCGCTAAAAACTATCGACCGGTGAGCCTAACATGCATTTGTTGCAAAGTGATGGAAAGGATCATCAAAAAGGCCAGCATGAAGTTTCTCGAAGAAAAAAACTTCCTTGATTATGCCCAACATGGATTTCGACGAAGTCACTCCTGTTTGACTAATATGCTCTATTCAATGGAACAGTGGTCCAGGTCATTAGATGAGGACACCAGCGTCGATGTAGTCTACATCGAGTTCAAAAAGCCTTTGATAGTGTTCCTCACCGCAGGTTACTCTACAAAGTCTGAGAATCCGGAATAAGGGGGAATTTAATCAATTGGATAGAAAACTTCTTGATAGGCCGATCACAGTCCGTGTGCATTAGTCATGCGAAATCAATTTCCGTGCCGGTCTTGAGTGGTGTACCTCAGGCCAGCCCCGTCAGCAGCTGTACAGCGAGTGGTGCTACCTTGAAAAAGAGACGGACAGAATAACATTTCCGCCAAAAGACAAGGGCTTGCACTCCTGGGGTTCGGTATGGCTTGCTGATGACTGCTAATGACCAAGAAATGAACATGCCTGTCTTCCTTTGCCTTTGTTGGTCATGTTCGTCTGTCTATAGTGAAGCAAATATTAACGTGTAACCGCTATATTTCCTCATCGCACATCGCGTGCGTATTGCTGCCTATGACAGACAGTGCACCCCATGGTAGGCAGGCCTACCTACTAGCTTATCAGAAGTCCAGACCTCATGGGGCTGCCGTTCGATCATTTTTTCAGCCCGTGCTATAGCTAACTTGTCCGCAAAGTCGAATTCCCGGTCTGCCGTCGGAGTGTAGGCACCAACTTAGCACAGCAGGTATCTACGCTTCACCGGCTAGTTTCTCCCTATGCACTCCCAAACTCGGCATTCTTGGCGTGCGATTAATGGTATGGCTACTGTATTGAATTTGATAAAGGGCATAAGATGATTGCTCACGAACGGCTAATCGCTCTTGAATCTGCGTGAACTCCCTGCAGGTTGACTTGCAGAAACCCATTGTTCAGGCCTGTACTTGCTTGTTGCGCCCAAAGATCGCGTAAAAGTATGTGAGGCCTCCTTTCGCATCGGCAACGCTAGGTCTAATCACACGAGTGTTAGCGCCACACAAAGTGAAAATTACCTGTTCGTTCTTACCCTGATGATTTTACCGACACGCCGCTAGTTGATTGGATCTTGCATCCAATCTAAGTGTCCCTGCCATAGCTTCGCTTATTCGCTAGTGTGTCTTCGCGATGCTATTGTCAACGTTCTGCTGGATGCTATCGTGGTGCTAACAAAGGCCTAAAAGGAACTTGGACGTTTTCCAACGGCTAACCCCGTTGTACGTAAGAGTCAGTTTTTGGCCAAGAAGATGAGGATAGAGAGATGGGTGTTGTTTTCGCTCCATTGAACCGCTTGATGAAGTTGTCTCGCACTCCAGGAGATTTCCAATGAACAATCACTTAAATAATGCTCATGGCCGGAATTAACTGAACTGCACATTTGTCGAAGCGCTCACAACGTCAACTGTTTCATAGCATACCGCAAATCCCACTGCCGGTACTGTGGCTTGATGTCCATTAATTCCTAGGGAATAAGTTGGCTTTTTATCACTGACCGGTATGCCATTCAACCACCTAGTTCTGCGGCAATGTCGCCTCTGGTGCGTTTATCGCGGCAGCTTAAGTCATAGGGGGACCCTTAAGCACTATGACCTTCAGACCCTGTCCTGAACAGGTAGAGGAAAATTTGGACACCGGTAGAGAGAGAGAAAGAGAGATGGGGAATATTGTGTTCTGGACAGAATGACTGGATTAGAGGAATTTGGCAGCTGGACGACAGGGCACGCGCCCGACAGTCTTCATAGCGCCTTGTGCGAGGGCATGTCTGTGCCGGCTATAAAGTTGATTTGCCGATATGGACAGCTGTGATTAGCTGAGAACTAAACTGCCGTAGGTACGTGCGAGAGCCGAAGTATTGCAGCAGGCGCCTGCATACGGCATTGGAGGCGTCCTCGGTTGCCTCTCCCCCTGAATCCCCGGTGGACGGACGCGAAGGCACTGATCTATTAGGCTTTTTGGGCAGTCTGTGCGCATAACTGAATCTCGACGAGATCGAGCCTCGCATTTCCCCCTTCATCAGGCTGCGTTCCTGCGACACCCGATGGTTGCCGTTAAACTTTTTAATTTTGTGGAGAAGATAGCTCTTCTATAAATCGCTCTCTTAATTTCGGGATTACACTCCTGTTTTCTTTTTTAACTACAGAACTACCAAAATGGCCTAAAGAGGACAATCGTGCGCATTCGGAGAAAGTATGCCGCTTGATTGTGAGTATCGACGTTTGAACTGTCCAATCGAATGCCCAAGAACAGTGTCAACTGGGTTGCTTTCATCCCGTACTATCATCCAGCACCATTCTTATGCTCCTTTTTTATCCCTTCCATTCGTTCCTAGTTTTGTTTATTTCACCTTGGCAAATCCCCTTTTTCTCGACCATCTAGGCCACCGACCCCCACTTCGGCTGTACTTATTGTGTTATGTACCCCAGTTTCACGATTGTGGATTTTTTAAATTATACCTTGTTGCACATTTGGCAACCAGAACGTGTTTATCGATTGTGTTTTCCATGTACGCGAGACAGCATAAAGCTGCAGACATGTTTACACTGCGAACTTTCGCTTAACAGAGGATGTTTGTTACATCCTGCTTTCGAACTACAATCCATAGCCTTCCCAAGTGGCTGCGCAGCGAAAAACAGCGGAGACCGTAAAAAATAAACAGCACACACGAGAGAAACAAGAGTTGTTATTTATGATTGAAGTAGTGACATATCTCAGGACCGATAAATTCGCCTTATTTGCGCGCGTCCTAAGCGTTTTATGACACCCTGGCCTGCTATTCGTGAATTGGCCGTTTAAAACAGGCGTAAACAGCAGGATTTATTGGTACCAAGAAATTTCGCGACGGCTTATCAACTGCAACCCGTCTTTGCATAACACAAGTAACGAATGAAATTGGACAGCAGTTTGAATTAACAGAAAATCAATACATAACAGCAAGGTCCAATGGACAACGTAAATAACTTCAAGAAAGAAATGTGAGGGAGAAGCTTATACAACTAAAGCCATGAATCATCTAGGGTGAAAATCACCAGGGCAATTGTAGATTGATCACGTGGTCTAGTTGCTTACTTGTTCGGGCACGAACAACTCGGACATTGCGCTACTTGGAAGCAGCGTATATACGGAGGGAGAAACCCAATCTTTGTAAGCAACTAGACCACGTGATCAATCTACAATTGCCCTGGTGATTTTCACCCTAGATGATTCATGGCTTTAGTTGTATAAGCTTCTCCCTCACATTTTCTTTCTTGAAGTTATTTACGTTGTCCATTGGACCTTGCTGTTATGTATTGATTTTCTGTTAATTCAAACTGCTGTCCAATTTCATTCGTTACTTGTGTTATGCAAAGACGGGTTGCAGTTGATAAGCCGTCGCGAAATTTCTTGGTACCAATAAATCCTGCTGTTTACGCCTGTTTTAAATTCATACCCGGGAGAAAATGCTTCAAATTGGCCGTTTCTTGCGCAGGAATCTATTCGTGAAATATCTCGAATGTTAGACCGGCCATTGATTGGACCGCATGCGTGAGCAAAAACCTCGCCCGCACTCGGAGATGCACTGTATTCTGATTGGCTACCCGATTTCATGTGGTCCTTTCGCGGCTGGCTTGGCCTGTAGTACCGTGCGTGGTCACGCCTTCATTTCGCCTTAGGCCTTTTATCCACCCCGGCCTCGTTCTACATAACGCCCTATGCAATAAGTTTGAATTTATAAGGACATCGAATGTCAGTGGAGAAATCCCACTACCTCCGTGCGCCCTTTTTAGTGAGCGTGATTACTTTGCAGGTGGCCCGCAAGACGTGCCCTGCGAATCTGGCCTCCTGGCTTGACTACGGAATCATAGGAGTATACTATATGATAACCGATATTACAACACAACCATGTAATGCTTTTTTAAAAAAGACCACAGAATTTCGGTCATCGTTTTTATGCGATAAGTCACGTACTCTATTTCCTCTTGTCAATCATCTGCACTCCAGCCCATCATGAGCAGATGTCGAGTTAGAGCCCGTTATCTGTTTACTGGAGACTAAGTTAATCACTGCCATGCCCAGGAATGACTGTCCGTGCACTGAGGTATCCTCCAGCAGAAGACTCTTCCGCTGGTACAGTTGTGAAACCAGATCCGTGTGTTCAGGTAACTTGATATACGCCAGCAATAGACTAGGGACAATTGTCGCAAAAAAATACTTTCTTACTTCCTTGTCTGATTGGCACCCACTCAGCTGAGTTTATCTCTACTGATTTAGCCTGAGTCTTATACAACCTTTTAGATGGGTTTTTTTACGTCACAATTGTCGTTTTATTATTAATGGACGTCGCTGGAAATCAGCATTTTTTCGTTGCCCGGTGTCAATAAAATTAGTTAAGTTAAGTTGAAGAACATAAGCTCTGTTGCTGGCAACGCTTTGGGGAACATTACCGTCCTCTGCGCTAGCGGGCCCCCTGAATTGCCGTCTAATCCTGCGAATAGCGCCCAGACTGTCCTTGTACGCCCACGCAATTCTAGCTTTATCTTCTACGCGGGCTAGCTCGCACGCAGCTAACTTTCTGTTGATATACTGTGGGTGGTAATGAGCGTCTTTATCGTTTGTTGGTTTTCTCTGAGGCATTCATCATCTCGTGGGAAAGCGTCTGCTCTCTCCGTTGCCGACTCTAATGTCCCAGGTATTCATTGTGTGTTTCCTACCTTTACACCGATTGGTAGCTTCATGGAATGAAGTTTGAGAACTGTAGTTGCTAGTTACGCCTTTTCTTACCGCTTGAGATTACTTCCTTGGCTTCAATTCGTTTTCCACCCGTGACCCATTTTGTCGGATTAGAGCTTTCGGCGGGCAGGTGCAGAACACGTGTATATACCCAAATCAAATAAGTAGAAAATGTTTATAAATTTGGTTCAGAGAGTGCTTATGCTTGTGTTCAACCGAAAGTAATTCAAGGACTAGAATAATAATGTGCGAGGGTGGACTTAAAATTACTTTCTTTGCCAATTGGTTTCACAGTCACATTGAAGTTTTTTCAATGAATAGATGGGTTCGTCGAACCTTGTGAGTTCTCACACATTACAAGATGATCGCCTGTACATGTAAAATGTATCATGTAAATTGTTCATTTTTCGCCAATTGGTCCAGAGAGTTAATTATGGAGCATAGTAACCTACATATGTGGCATTCTTCCCATGCTTCAAAGTTCTCAAGTAGGCCGGCCGGAAATATTCCTATTTTCTGGCTCATAGCTTCGCCTATGCGTTTCAAGCGTGAACATCGGTAGAGTCAGGTCTTCTACCGACAACTGTGATACAAGTTGCAAAGCAGCACGCACAACTCGGACTCGTTTGCGAAAATTAGTTGCTACCGTGGGCCATAGTAGGTCAGAGCTGAACAGAATCTGGGGTACTGGATACAGCACGGGCTGGACGCTTTGAACTGAAACTCGAGCACGTAAACCACTGCCCACTTCAAACACAGTTCATTAAATGATTGCACCATTCGTATTTCTATGGTTAAAGATGTTCAATTCAGGGATGCTAAGTCGCTTTCCGTCAATAACTCAAGGGAACCTCAGAAATTCACGCTCATACTGCTGAGCATAAAGAATGAATCGGAAGAGATGGTTTATTTCTTATTCAAAAACAACACAATTTTTCATTGATTTCAACTCAGAAACGCAGGGGGCGTCCATATTTTGTGTGTTAAGCCTTCCTTAATTTAGGAGAATAAACGCGTTGGCTGCTTCTTTGAACTGCTACTTCTGTCTATGTGGAGGGCGGTGTCGATTGTGGTCTGTTACATTCGATAAGTATGAACAAATAACACTTTCACTTCAAAATGACAGAACGTTCCGGTTGATAATTCTCGGAACACAAAGGCCCAGACGAAATTAATTTAACCATCCAAGGTCGGTAGATTTGCGCTCACCGATCGGCTACGGAATCCACTCGTTCCCTTCTGCCTGGGGCCTCGCCAGCAGCCGCTTAGCGGGGCGGCGTCGGACTTCTACTCAACAGGTCGCTGGTTCCAGTCTCGGGTGGCGAAGAACCTGGGTTTGAGTATGAATGGCCGATGACGGCAAATGAGCCAGAAATGGTCATTTCCGTCTGCCTTGTCCTTGTCGACATTGTTCATCTGCCTATAGTACTACTAGCCGATGTGCGGCTCCGTGCGGGACTCAGGAGTGAGCCAATATGCAGCACGGGACGAGGCAGTTCCGTTAGCGATCGGTGATGGCGTTCATCAAATAATCTTAATAAGAACATGTTTTGATTATTTTTGACATAACCTAACCGAATTTAACATTTGATTAGCCGTTCGAGGAAAAATGTAAATGTTGGAAGGCACAATTTTCTTAATCTCACTGGTAAGACATGCATATAGGACAGCCTCCAGTGTAATACAGGCCACCTTGCGCTAAGCAAATATTTTAATGTTCTAATCGCACCCCTACTAGTAACGTATCCCTAAACTTAACCCTGAACATAGACTTAACCCTAAAACTCTCTTTAACCGTAAATATCAACCTTATCCTAACCATAACCCCAACATTAACAGCATACTTGATCCTAACCCTGACCGTGATCTTAATCCTATTTTTCCCTGGCATTTTGGCACCAAACCACCTATAATCTGTGGTTCGTATTCCCGTATCTCAACATTTAACTTTCTCCTGTAGACCAGCATCTGAAACTGAAGAGCAACTTTTATTGAACTTCAAGGAATAATCACCGTTAATGTGCAAACATCATGCACCCTTAAAAGTGGGTATTTGCTGAATGAGGTTTTTACGGCTGTACATTCGCGTATTTTTTAAATTAATGTCTGCCCATCCCATTAGCTTGATTCAGAAAACTAGACGAATAATCAGCTTTTGCTGGATTCGTCGGGGGAGTTAGAGGCAATGTCTACTTTTTCCAATTCCACACAATGTTTACAGAAAATATCACCATGAACCTTCGTGCCCACAAAATATCCGTTTTCCAGCTTTTACGCAGGATAATTTTAAACCTTTTTTTCAGTCGTAAATGACCTTTTACGTTTTCACTTACGCGCAAAATAAAGTCGTTCATAAATTCCGGAACTATGGCCTCGGGAAGAGCGCAAAATGCCAATATTAGAAAGAACTTCTACACTTCGCTACTCAGCATAAGTTGGACAGGAAGGTGAAATCGTGCTAAACTTCCTTTTAACTAGTATTGTTGGCAATGGTAAGGGAAATTGAAATGTTCGTTTCTGACCGATCGTTAACGGAACTCTTTCGTCCCGTTCTGTCTTGTGGCTCATTTTCGAGCCACGCCAGTAGCCAACAACAACAGTCCATATTCTTTATCTAAACGGGCAAGAAAACGAGCCCGTGGCTCAATGCTTAGAGCGTTAAACTTCTGGGCAACAGGTTGTGGGTTCGAGCCTCGGGTGAGGTACCACCCGGGTTTGGGTACGACTGGTTGATGACGGTTAATGAACCAGAAATGGCCATTTCAGTTTCAATTTTCTTCGTCGGCATTATTAATCTGTCTCTCTGTCGGTCCTGCTATTCTGCCTATAAAACTGACCACTGTGCAGCCGCTGTCCGGGCTCCAGAGTGAGTCCCAAGGCCCAACGTAATGAGTGCGTCTCCTAACTCGGCTGGTAAGCGCCCCCTCTAGCAGTGATCGAATGCCCGTTGGTTAGGCTGGCCTGGGCTCAGGACTGAGTATGAATGTTTCCCTCCAGTGAGGTTACTTTCAGACGTACACCGATGCTTTTCGGTATTCTTTTTAAAAATAGGAAGTTTAACGTGAGACATTTGAGGCCTTTTTTCTTCGGTCAACATCTGCAAGGAAAACAAAACTTCTTCTTCACCCTCTTCAAAAGAGCAGAAAAAATTTTTTTTCCAGTGAGACAGTCGACGCAAAATTCACTATCCTTACAACAGCCCTACCTAGACTTACTTATCAAGTTATTTTTCTTTCAGAAGTATAGTTGTAACCTACGGCAAAAACTGACAGAGTTAGTTTCACAAAGGCCCGTCGTAATACTAAAATCTTGGTCAAGCAATAGACGTAATATTTCATTTAGAGGACTTCAGATATGACTCGGGTCATATGTAGCAATCCTAAAACGATTATTTCAATGCAAGCGATAGGTTACGATAACAGCCAACTCAAGATGCTTCAATGAATTCCGATATTATCATAGGCCTTGGAAGGCTGCCAACTGACGGGATAACTCAGATCTCGTGGCCACTACCGTGCGTGTGTGTGTATATGTGTATCTGTGCCCCCTAAACAGACCACATGGTAGATGCGTTGGACCAACACGGGGGCCACATTAGGGTACGGCAGGCGTTATTCGGGTAGCGCTCCGCTAACAAATGCCGAACATGGGAGTGTGGTGGCATGCCTAGGGGCGGCTAGGACTTAGGGGACCCAGCCGCACCAGCCACCTGCGTCCTCTCCCGCCTCCGGTCTTCTTGACTCTGTCTTGACACCGGGTTCAGGTGGGGGAGGAGGAGGAGAGAGTGCAGTAGATGCAGCGCAAGTCTACTATCACTTTAAACGAAATCACGCGCAAGTCACCGTCCCTGCTCCACTTTCCCATGGAGCATACGGTGGACATCGTCGGACTACGACGGTCGAACTCTCGTGTCGTATATGTGGGATGACTGTCCCTCCTCGCATCAGATAACTGACCAGCTCGGGCGGTGGTATGATTGCGGGTGTGGGAGAGAGAGAGAGAGAGAGAGACCGACGGCTCAGCGCATTGTCCTCGCTATAAACAATCTGAGGAAATTGAAACTAAAACGGTGCGCTAAATGCCGTGGCTTGGAAGGTTGCCAACTGATGGGATCAATCGGACCACGTGGTCCTCCCATTGTGTGTTTGTGCGGAGTGGCCTGCGATTAGCTATCGGTAAAGACTAAACCGGAGGAATTCCATTCGCCTTTACTGCTTCTACTTAGCCCGATCGAAAACCTGCGGAACATATAACTATTAAGGAGACACTAACTCGGTCGCACATTGCATTTGGAGGAAACTATAAATGGTTAAGAAGAAATGGCACTAATTTCAGTCTGCCCTAGAGCATGCTTGCGGCTCAGTCAGCAAACAGTCTCCAGTCTATCAATACCAGTACGAGCTCCAGTTTTCTACTTATAAAGAGCATTTCTGCCCATTTACCAAAAAAATTAGACTTCTCATTAGTATTCCCAGATTCGTGATAGAAGGAGACATCGTTTGCAATTACCGAAAGTTCTCTAATTTTCGCATTAATTTATTGACCAAATCCAAAGAACCAGTGGATCAGGGAAAAGGACAGAATGATTGAAGTGGATCCCTCAGCTTATTTTATTCCCTATAAACAATCTGGCACGCTTGAATCCGTCACGATGCGCCAAAAGCCGTGGTTGGGAAGGTTGCCAAATGAGGTGATAACTCAACGCATTATCAGCCCAGTGTGTGATTGTACTGAGTGGCTGACTGGCGGACTGAGAGACGGCTGCAATGGATCCTTCTTAATGCAGTCTTTATGACACTCCTGCTCAGCTGAGATCCAAGCCACGCCCTTTTGCTGTTGTACTATTTTTTGTGGGGGACCACCGTGCGTGGGTCTGCAGCCTCTCCCATCTCCGGTCTTTCATGACTCTGTTTCGACACCAGGCCCAGGTAGGGGAGTGGAACTGCGAGTGAGGTAGATGCAATGAAAGTATACTCTCACTATAATCCAGGGCAAGTCACCATCCCTGCACCACTCTGCTGTGGAGCATATGGTTGCGATCGTCAAAATCGACGGTCAAAATGTCGGGGTAACTGGCTCAAGGAGTGAGAGTCAGGCTATAATCGCTCCTTGCTAATGTGATCCCTAGGGCACTCCTACTCAGCTGACCTCTAAGCCACCCTCCCAATGCATTTTTGGTGAAAACCTGCTCAATCGTACGGGGGGGATAAACGCGTAGACGGGATGTTTAACCTTGTTTACTCCTGAGTCAGAGTTCACCTCCGATTGCTCTGACACGGTATTGCTAACGGACCAGAGTAGATTGCGGTAGATGCCGCGCAAGTACGCCTCACTATAAATTGATTTATGCACCAATTACCAGTGTTGCGCTCACTCAGTATGACACACGATGTAAGCTGCCACTGTCGAAATTCGAAATCACACTTCGGCATGCAATAACACTGGGCAAATGCAAAAGAAGCTGACAGTCGAAGCAGTTGAACACTTGCTTAAATGACTTCGTCCCATTCGTTCATCATGAAAGTGCTCCTCGATAGTGACACTCGGTTGATCCAAAACAGCCTTTAGGTGATCGCTGGCGCAAGAAGAAGACACGGCACGTAAAATCCGCCGATATGCGGAGAGCGAGACCAGGCCTATGCAAAAAAGTAGACTACGTGACAACTCTCCCAATCCCCAGGTCCCTGATTTACGCACCACCTGGTACTTATGCGTGATATTGCCCCTTTTCCCATCCTATACATTTCATCTATTAAATGATCCGTTTTGATGGTGTCCAATTCTCCTTCTCAGTCAAAATCTACGCTAAATTCGGCATTTTTTTCGTTTCTTTCTACCAGTCCTGTTAGCACACAGCAGGTGACGGGGAAATTTGGTTTAGCCATCAAACCACTGCGAGCTCAGTCGCAGAAACTGGTATTTGAAGTAGGCACAGTGTCTTTTTTGCGAACGCGACCATCGTCCATCTCTACATTCGCAAGGGGAACCGGCAACTCTGTGATAATCACAGAGGCATCTCGTTGCTCAACATCGCCAGGAAAATCTTCGCCCGTATCCTTCTCCATCGACTGAACGGTCACCTAGAGCAGGGCCTGCTCAAGGAACGCCAATGTGGCTTACGCCGACATCGCGGAACAACCAATATGATATTCGCCGCCCGCCAGCTACAAGAGAAACGCCAGGAGATGCGATTTCACCTACATGGCAGTTCGACCGTCGATTTCGACGAGGTCCTCCGTATGCTCCACACCAGGTGGTGCAGGGACGGTGACTTGCGCGTGAATTAGTTTTAAGTGATAGTAGACTTGCGCTGCATCTACCGCACTCTCTCCTCCTCCCCACCTGAGCCCGGTGTCAAGACAGAGTCAAGAAGACCGGAGGCGGGAGAGGACGCAGATGGCTGGCGCGGCTGGGTCCCATAAGTCCTAGCCGCCCCTAGGCGCGCCACCACACCTCCATGTTCGGCATTTGTTATGGGAGCGCAACCCGAATAACGCATGCCATGCCCTGATGTGGCCCCCGTGTTGGTCCAACGCATCTACCACGTGGCCCGTTTAGGGGGCACTCACCTACACACTACCTTCGTGAACGTGACGAAAGCCTTTGACACGGTGAATCGCGACGGAATGAGGAAAGTCATGCAGAAATTCTGCTGTCCTGAGCGGTTCACGCACATGGTGCCTCAGCTTCATGAGGGTATGACGACACGCATCACTGACAACGAGACGGTATCCGAAGCATTCGCAGTGACCAACGGAGTGAAGCAGGGCTGCGTATTGGCTCCTGCGCTGTTCAATCTCATTTCTCGACTATGCTGATGGACGCCTACAGTGAGGAGCAGCCTGGGATCCGCATCACCTACAGAACTGACGGGCACCTTCTCAACAGTCGGCGTATGCAGGCTTCAACGCACGTGTCTACGACTACAGTCCTTGAATTGCTCTTTGCGGACGACTGCGCCCTTAACACCGTGACGGAGGAGGACATGCAAAGGAGTATGGACCTTTTCGCCGCGGGCTGCGCCGATTTTGGATTAAAAATCAGTACAGCCGAAACGGTTGTCATGCACGAGCTGCCACCCAGCGCGGAATACAATGCTCTCGAATCAATTTCAACGGTGCTCAACTCAAAAACGTGGAAACCCACCTTCAGACTGTCTCACCCTCACTCCTGGCATCAATTCCATTACTCCCACCATCATAGAGGCCACATCCCAATACTCATCGCCTGTTACCCCCACCACCGCAACCACCCCCGCCTTCGCCTTCACTACCACCACCACCATAAGCAACGATGGGGAATCTCTCCTAACTGTCCTCATTGCGACCGCATATTCACCTCACGCATCGGCCTGGTCGGTCACTTGCGAATCAATCGTACAGAGACTGGTGAACCAGTACCTGGAGCACCAACACACAGCAGAGATCGTCGCCTTCACTGTCCTCACTGTCCTCGCGCATTCACTTATCGCATGGGCCTATTCGGTCACATGCGCAAATGTCATAATATCGAGCGGCCTTATCCAATATGCCAGCTTTTGAACGAGCTTCATGCTGACCGCCTGCAAATAAACCTATCCCACAAGAATGACTTCTAAAGTAGTAAGCATTTTCCCAATTTATTTTTGACGCCCGCATAAATTAAAATATATTTTATTGAAATCATGCACAAAAACATTTTTTATATTACTTATGTGGTTAAAAATTACGTCTTATTTTAATATTTTACCGGAAATGGTTTATATACTGCCTTAGAAAGTGTATAATTCTATGAAATGTTCATTCGTAATACATCTTATCTGTAAATTTATTAATTTTGCCTCTAAGGTATGTTACATTATCCACATATATTGTTTTTTTTACGAAAAATATTCAAACTCTATCCCATAGCACATATAAATGTGAGATTTTCCTTAAACAGAATGTATACATCATGCAGTTTTGAAACTTTGAATGCAGTGCTAATGGCTGGTAGCAGTCAGAATTATTCGGCGATTTAAAAAGTTTTTTTTAAAACCGGAAGATACCCTTTCTTCGAGTATAAACTATGAAGAAAAGGTTATTTCCTACCAGAAAAAGACAAGATATAATAGTTTTGTATATGTTTACCATAAAATATATAGGAGAATCGAAAAATTGATGAGAAAAAATATATAAGTGGCCTTTTTTTGCAGGCGATCAGCAAGAAGCTCGCTCAAAAGCTCACATTCTGGCCTGACAGAAATATCTTGAGATTAGGCTGCACGACAATAAATGTTACAACCCTAATTAAGAAAGTTTTTGAAATAGAAAACATATTTGCGAATTTCCTGTGGCATTTTATGAGATGGCAATCTACTGCGCTGTCAATATGGTATATCCTGTCCTTATATGGAAGAAAAAGGACAGACGATGTCAACGGACCACACTATACTAGTCTGAATTGTCGCATTTGCCAGTAAGCGCATCTTCAGTCAGCAAAATGTGTGAAATACCGTAGGTATTTTGTTGGTCCTTCCTGATCACTTCTGATATTTTCACCTTGGCATGTCAGGGACGCAGAGAATGAAGCAACTCAAAGGTGTGCCCATAATGTGACTGCTCAGTCAACCGCCGATCAAAGCTCACTGGCTCTGGAAGGTTACGCAATAATGAACAAGATACAAGGGCATTTGGGCATTGTTTTGGATGCGTTAGGACGTTGCATACAGTTGCATATATATATATATATATATATATATATATATATCACAAATATGTTGCTAAGAGTGCAACAGGCAAGACGCAGACAGCTGTTTCACGGTCATTACCGATCATCAGTACATCATATGCCGGACAAATGGCGGGCGGGCGGACAAATGGGATCGAGAGAGATCCTTACCACATTAGTGAGTGTTACGCACTTGTTTGGCTTATATATATATATATATATATATTCAGGAGGATAGTGATATTCACCACGGTAGGGCAGGGAATCATCGTCCATCTGCAGCCCGTAAATCTCAGGCCCAGCAACGTGCAAGTTGGTAATGCAACGCCTTAGGGCAGTCTGCCCGTAAAAATATGATTGCAGAAGGCAATGCAGGAGAAAAGATTTCAGTGATACGAAATGAAGTCATGAACCGTAAACTTGGGATACAGTCGCAGGTGTTGGGAGAAAGAAAAACCTGATGCTTGCTTAAGTTACATGAAACCATCCATTAATTTTTAGACTGTTCTCTGTCATGCGCCGACCACCCTAAATAAAACCTCGAGGCTCCCAGGGCGGCCAAGTAGTCGCAACCTGCAAACAGGATAAGCGAGAAAACGCGTTTCGAGGGTCTAACTATTCATTAGTGAAATGACTACTTACAAATAAGTGTCAACATAAACATCGGTTACCATTTTATGTAGCAGTATCTCCCTTACAATCCTAACGAAGATGGTCTTGCACTTCCTAATTGCATATGCTGTTTGGAACTTAGCTAGACTTCCTAAAACATAACACTTATATTATATAATAGGAGGGCAACTGATAGCTTCCGATACATCCTCACTACACGTGAGTGTTTACCAGAATTGGAGTCCGGTGCGTTCTGGTCATTCGCCTCGTTTATACACACTCCGACTGACAACCGATGAAGTTATTAAAATCGGACGCCTTTTTCTTCCGCTGCACAGTTTTAACAAGTCGATAGAGCGCCCTTACGTAACCACGTTTGAGGCCAACGGCGGGCTCTCTATGAGCGTTTACTTCCTACGTCATGTTAGTCGCCTTCCAAAATACTCAGGTTTTGGAAGGCCACAATCACTGTGGAAGAAAACTACATCAAGAAAGGCCATTTGGTTGTTTTTTTCTTATCCATCGTGAATGTGATATTCAGTAAGACAGCGTTGGGATGTTTTTTGTGTCTCTGTCTAATCGCAGTCAAGGACGATGAAAGTATTATTCACATACCAAGCCCAGAATTTGGGTCTGCGATTTCGGATGACCAGCGAATTCAACCTTTGTAAGACTTTACCTGCCCTCAGTCTTGAAATCGGTGAACATAGCTCCATGTCGTTTACCTGCTCGTAGATTATGCCGTCGGACCTGAAGTACGGCAAAACTTCAGGATTTGTGGAATTTGAGTCGGTCAGCTGCGATTCGCACCTTCATAGTTTTTTTCACTGCAGGAGTAGTTTAGTGGTGTTAAATGGTATCTTCCGGGAAATAAAAGTGAGAACGAACGATGCGTTCGTTTGATAAATCGGTAACGAATGTTTGTGGGTGCTTACTAGCCCGTCAATGAATGCTAACTCTAACGAATAAAATTGATTGGATAAGGGTTAGGTTGGCGTGTAATGCGGTCTAATTCCGTGCCAAAATCAATTCATTCGAACGTTGCTGGTAGCCATATTAAATTTCTCCTTCCTCTAAACTGCCCCTTCCCCAATTGCCACCGTTCCCCTATTGCACGCCTACCTACCGACCGTGTTTGTTAGCGGGGACGTACAACCATGGGTTGCTGAAAAACAAACTGCGGTGTCTGAATCAGCTGGCTGAAATTTAAGACAGTGACCCAGCCAACTGCTCAGCCATGTTTTGTTGCCCCTTCGGGCTTGAGGGGCTCGCCCTCTTTGGGATATCTCACTTATGGTACTGACAGTAGTGATAATAATGCTGTTTATGATGATGGGGATGGTGTTAGTGACCCGTGGTCCGTGACGACGGGGAAAAATTATACTAACTAGGAGGATAAGTACTATATATTCACTGAGTCGTCTCCAAGGCCACTACGTTTCGCCATGACCAGTAGCGGCAACGTTACTAAGCATAGAAATTTAGTCCCTACCTATCCACATGTAGGCACATTTGAAGTGCGAACAGCAATACACCTGAAAACAGCAGTGCACATTAATGAGAAAATCACTGTTTACAAAACATAATGAACTACTTTGTTGGGAGCAAGTTGGTATTGTGTTCTCAGTCAGTCATTTCCTATTTAGAATCTAATCGAAGTGCAGGTATAATTAATGCATCAGCGTTTCTAAATTAGGAAATTCACGGATTCGCAAATTTGTCATTGGAATCTGATGAATTTGCAAACGCGACCTCTTACAGGTCTGTGGAATTTGAAAAATGTCAGAAAAACCCTTCGTATCATTCAAGATTCACAAACAATTGTTAATGAAAATTAAATACGTACAAGAAACCATTTTAAGGTATTTTTTTTTACAAAAGATATAGCTTTCCTCTGGAAACGTTTCATTTTATGCAGAGTACCATACCTTTAGAAGATGCGAAACCCATTCGCAAAGCCAATCCCTTTTCGATCGCGAATGGTTACGCAATTATCAGAAAACCTTGTAGTTAATTTTGTTCTTCGTTCTAAGAAATAAATTCTTCGTTAGCTGCGTTGCATAAATTATAAAAATTCTGCTAGGGCTCATAGAAAATACATTCCGCATCGCGTTTGGGCGCAATGACGACATGCACTTGGGTGGATGACGCAGAAGAATACAGCAGAGATCCTTTCTTGACTTCTTTAGAAAACAATGAATGGTTTTTTATTTATTCATGGAAACATGCAACTCTTCTGTACCACTACGAAAAAAATAGCAACAGGGGAGCAAACATTTTGGTGCTCGATCGTCAACCCCCTTGCAGAAGAGTATTCTCTAACTGAAGAGGGGAAATCTCAGATTTCTAGTTTTTCGAGTACTCCATGCAGTTATTTTGTTAGTTTGTCCTCGGTGAGTACTCGTATTCCAGTTTTTTATTAAATTTTTTCCTAATGTACATATGCATATTTTTTATATTTTCTCCTATCTCGTACTTAGCGCATACATATATAGTACATTTCATTTGATCCACTTGTGAATACCTCGGCGGCCTCGGTGGGATCCGACCCACACCAGCCAGGGAATCGCTTTAGTACAGCAAACAGCTTAATATCCCTCTGCACGTCTTTATATAATTGTATATTTATTGAATACCAATACCCCCTACGTATATGGTTTCTGTATTTTATTGAACTTTACCTTCATAATCTGACCTCGGTGACATTTGAAGTGTATCTGTTTTACCTTCCTAAAAATGAAATTGCAACGTCATTCATTAAGTCCACAGTCGAATTCAGTGTTTGGTTTGCCATTCCTCTGCATACAAAATAAAACGGCAGCAAACGAATTATAGTGGGCGCTGTTGTAACAAATACCCATTTGGCGATACTACACTCTATTTTTTACGTCAATCAGTGTACTAAGCTAACTTCTAAATGAAGGTTCATGGACATGATTTGGGTCATTTGTAGGGCATCAGCTCCGAAATAAGAATTTAAGTGCCTCGTACCAAATATTCTCTATTAAATCCGAATTGCAATGGGTTCTGGAACCTAAACTCATGAATATTTGAGCCATTACTATCTTTCGTTTAATGTAGCTTGTGCTTAGGAGAATAATGTGCACTTGGCTCTTTGCATTATTAAAGATTTAGGCAGCGGTTTTAAACACGAATAATCTTTTAATGACTATTATAATATCAAATATCAAAGATTTCAAGGGCATTTGCTGGCGGCAGTTATCATTAAAACATTCGGAAACTGCCATCTCTCCTTATCCATTCCCCGAGGACCATGAAGGGGCCGTGTTAGGGATTGTCTGCTTTTGTCAAGAAGCGACTAAACAGAGAACTGTGACTAAATAAATTGTGAAGCACTTATTTTATGCTAACCCGCACTTTGAAGTCCAAATTAATGCAAAAAAACTGCAGCCTTCGGATAAAGATGAACTGACAAGGTGTTCTGCCACCTGAACTATAGTCCCAGAACAAGTATTTAGGCATAGGCTGGGTTGAGGAAAAAAATGCTGATGATACATGGAGACGCGAGTGCAGTTTAATCATTTTAAGCTAGCCCTGCCGAAGAGATGACTAGTATTCCGTCCTCTAACATAATGACGAAGTGAGCAGGGGTGGCATGATTTTTCAACGGACACTGCCAGTGACGTCTATTTTCGATTACGAATTCAGCAAGGATCGATGTACGCAAATTTTCCTTATTAACAGAAGGGTTGTAGTGTGGATTGTCCTCCTGACTGATGCTGTTCTCTCCACCTGTGTGGATTCGTCACTCGACACACATCAGACTTCTCACTTACCAGCCGCGCACAAAGCCAAATAAATTCTTACTGACTTTCTACTTAATTATAAGCGAGGAGACGTTCGTGTGTACTATTATTAGACTAGTTGACTGCTTGCTTTTCACCTGGAATTTGGTAACAACCCTTTTTTTCTTGGAAACCTTTTAACCCAGAGGGAGATCAGAGCCGTTCGCATGTCTTTTCCTGAGCGAGTAGGGGTTTTAGTTCTTCCCTGATATAAATTAACTCATACGGTACCATGTAACATGGCTGTCAGCACACCTGCGATTATAGGCTGAATGGTTTCAAATGCGAGTGCAGAGATCGATATAAGTGTTGATTATATGGAAAGATGTGCAAAAGCGAGCTGCCGTTTTAAGTTTGCAAAGTTTGCCGCGCAGTATTTTACAGGGAGAAAAAACTGCGCAATGTTATTGCTATCTTGATAAACATACCTCTGCAATAATGCCCTACTTAATCAACAGTTGTCAGCAAAATAACATTGCCAACAAAGACACGTGGAGAGTCGAATGGCCATTTCTGGGTTAGTAGTCGTCATCAGCCGTGGTGCACCACCCGAGACTCGAACCCGTGACCTGCTGATTAGATGTCCAGCGTTCTAAACACTGTATTTGTCAGCAATGTTTATTTGCCCACTCTACTGGCTGCTGTCAGGGCTCGAGTGCGTCCCGTAGCCGATCAGTGAAGCGCCCACCCGCTTATGTCAACTATTGCCATCAGTACCCAATAAATTAAAGTTTAAAATATTTTTTTGGTTTTATATATCTGTTAGACCACTGATTCCGTACATTATTAAGGAACGACTGAGTGTTAAGTGTCTGGCACATGGATAAAATTTAAAACTGGTTCCAAAGCACACAGCTGAATTTATTTTCCATTAAAGTGTATATTAAATTTATGATTTCCGATCGTAAAACAAATGTTTACAAGGGTTCCTTGCGAATGACATGACGGCTATTTCCTAGCGACAGATGTATTATTCCTGAACCCTTAGCAAATTTTATTATCATATTTATTTTCAACTTTACTTTTAATCACAAGCATATTTATGTATGATTACTTATAATATATATGTTTAGTCATTCTGTTACACGCTAGTTCTGTGCACTATATTCGAAATAGAGCTGTTTTCATAATCGTTAAAGTTTCCACAAATATGATTTCTTTATGATTTCCGATTTTTAAGCCAAGTTAAAGAAACGTTTTTGTGTTAGTTTTTGTGAAACACTGTGGTAGGAACTCGTGTAACGCAAGGGAAGGAAAACAGGCACTCCTTTCGAATGAGTTAACGTTTTATAAAAAATGTAAAGTTTTTTTGACGTAACTGGGATTCATTTTTAATTTTCCTCATTGATTTTCAAGTTTTCCGCGTAGGAGTCACCATAATTACGTGCTTGATGTTGTGGAGCACGTGGTTGAACTCAGTAAGAATGTTTATTTGTCACTTCAATACAAGCCGCATTTTTGCAAATAATTTGAAGTGAAAATTGAAGAAGACATCCTTACTCCCGATTGCACATTATTTACAAAATGTATCCTCAGAAAGAGCGGAGCAGTTTTTGTCTAATATCATTTCCTTGCGGATAAGATTTCAAATTCAGTAGAGAGAAAGCGTTACCCATTTAATCAGCTTAGAAGAGGCATGCATTGACAGGCATATCGATTTGGATGCCAATTACGAATTTCTCAAGGTCAAGTGGAAGCCAACACAGTCCCTATCACCCGGATAAATTAAATCACTGGGAAGCCTATTGGCTGAAACTTTAGCCCACCATAGTCTTGTGTTAGGCATTGTTTAAGGTTGACTCTTTTGTGTATAACTCCCATTTTTCTGAAGACGAACTGGGGTGCCGGCCCCAAAAATGTACATAATAAAGTTATTCTGTTACCAAAGAACTTCAGTTTGATTCAATTAAATTTATTGGGATGCCGATATTTCAATATTTTGCATTGGAATTCTCGCATAATAAACAGTCTAGGTCATTTTGATTGCATTTCGTAGAATCCGCATCTACTAAGATAAATCAAGACAAGAGCCCACTACGGACCGTATGACAGCGTATTACGTAACTTGTCAGATGTTGCTGTTTGTGACGCGACGCATCTGAAAGAAGCGGGTGCTTTATGAAATGTGATTGTTCTTTCATTTCTGATATTCCTCATTCTTCCCATGGATTCGAGCCGAGTTGATAACAAACTTCTTGAATCGCTTTTGGCCTTTTCTTAGCCCAAAGTCAGCAAATCGTTACGTGTGACCCTTAATAGAAAATATACCTATTATACACATGACCATACTATTTAACCTGTGAAATTTGCCCTTAACACTTCTTGCCTGTAAATTTTTGGGAAAGCAGATTTTGGAATATATATTTACTGACAACTACTGCCAACGTGCGAAAGTCAGCCCCATACCAGCTTGAGAACAAGCCATCACCCGACCTCCACCCGTCCACCACGGGCCCGGTGTACAGGCGAAGGATGACCACCAAGGGTGAAACACCGCCCTCCTCTTCAAGCAGCATGATGACTGAGGATCTCCACTCCCAACCTGGGCCCTCCTCCACGCAAATTTGAAAGCCTTAGTAATCCCGTATAAACCTTAATGTTACCACCTATGAATACTGCGAAGCGCGGTATTTTAATTACCTCCCACGATGAAATATTGATTGATTTTGAAATGTCAATGACATTATAACCATGATTCCCGTGATCCCATTTTCTTCTCCTCATATATATTTATATATATACTTTAAATTTTAAACAGAAATGCCAGCAGCATACTTATCTTCTTTATCATAGTCACCGTTGTGTTAAATAGTGACCAGCATAAAAAGGAAGCATTAAGCGGATAAAAGTCTGTTGCGAACAACAAAGGAGGCAGTTATGAAACCTTGATATTTCACAAAAATATCCTTGCTTGATGCAAAAGGTGCGTATGGTAAGCGCGTCATATGGGAAAAATGTCAATAAGTCAGCCATGTGGAGAAAGATATTATTTGCTGAAAAAACTATACACCTGGGGAACTAATCTGTTGCCTCGGGGCAGTAATCAAAGCTTCTAAACCGGAGTGTCTGGAAAAAACATATCATGACAGATGAGCGAAACAAGCAAATTTACTGTAACTTTATCACATGCGGAGCTTCTTCTAAGTAAATTTAGAACATGAAAACTGTAAGCTCAACACAAATTTGATGCTTTCAAGCACAGAGAAAAGTGTTACGTAGCCGGATGGTCTCACTGCCACCGTTGTATTAGTAAAGTACAGTCCAAAGCACACCTGGTTATTTGGTGACATGGTGGACTCCCGAATGCACACCATTTAAGCCTTTCGGGGTATCGCAGCGTCTTTAAGAACAGTAACTCCTACTGGGCACACCGGAATTAAGGAAACACCAAGGTCGTCTGGTGCACATAAAATGGAATCCGGCTTATCTCTATCTACATTTATTATTTAGCAGGTCGTTTACATCACTTTCGTCCGAGTAATTAATGCAATGAAGGCAGCAGCAGTGAAGGCAGGAGCCAGGACTTTTGAGGGAGACAGTCTACCACCATCTCTTCCGTTATCCGACTGCGTTCGGTCAGGACGATCAGAGATGGGCTCGGGCATCCGCGTGTGCTACACACATGACCTGCCTCTACAGAATATACCATGGAAATGGGCGTTCATATCTCGCGTGCGTAATAGTGTCATAGTAGCCGCTTCAAACGGGACTCAGTGAACCTGGCTCTGTCCAGAGAGGCAAATCTTCAATTATCCGCTAGCCAATTGTCTTCAACTTGTCCGCAATACTGACGGTTGGTCTAGAAAACATGGATCGGTAAATTTTTCAGACTACTAGGCCATTTCAGGAGGTCAAGAAGGCACACTAGGCCAGAAGAAACAAGGTGTCCAAGGAAACGTTTATTATTCAAAAAATACAGTACGATCAATGAGAAACATGATGTTGCATGCTCTTAGAGACAGATACAATATCAGGTTCTAATGATGAAGAGTTCAACAACAGAATATCATTAAAGCGATTGTCAGTGAGCTGAGAGCACAGCTTGTTCTTACGAATAAGTGCTACCATGCGTTGCGATCACACGCTTGGCACGGGCTAACAACATTGGAAACTGAGCATGTGGCAGCTGACGGTAGAAGTCAATGAGTTGTGCACGAAGTAAACTTGGACAAAAGAACGTCCGAAGCCTGCAGTTCAATCAACTCCAATTGCACATCAGAGGGGGCGTCGTTATAGGGAAAGTCAAAAGGAGTGATGACAATCTTGAACTCTTGCGAATGAGAACGCACATCAAGCGAACTGCCTCAGTCTTCCGCTCATCCGTGGTGTAGTCTCTGTACGTGTGCGCGTGCTTGGCATCGAAATGCCCCTTGAGATTTGACCGCTTGAAAGTGCTGTTGGTGTCGTTGCACAATAAACACAGGGCTTTGTTACCGCGTTGGACGAAGAATAATTCGTCAGTCCCATTCGAGGTTGAAGACACGACGTTCGAGGTCAACTTTCCGGAGACTGGTAGCTGCGCGTTGCTTCTGCTCTTTAGGCATAGTAATTGGGGTTACTGTGCGGGAACTCGATGTCTATAATATGACCATGAAATAAAATTGCTTTGCACGTCACAGCACACACACGTGCGCACAAAACACGCCTTGACCCCGGTAAGAGGGGAATGAAACCGCGACCAGAGAGTGAACTTGTTTACAACACAACATTTATCATCCCTACCCCGGTCAGGCGCTTCTGTTTCATACAAGGGCCTGACATCAGTTCTAAAAATAAACACGAACCACACCTTGAGCTGCAACCAGCAGTAATGAAGGGGAACAAAACCGGGACAATTCAATCAGGCCGGATCCAACAATAATTAACTAGGGGGGCGTTAGGCCGGACAGGAATACTAGCTAGGCCGTATCTGGCCTAAAGGCCGGGGATTACCGACCTCTGGTCTAGAACATTAAATGTTTAGGGACACACCTAGAAAGAATTGATTAAAATGGTTAACCTGGGATAAAGCTACGCCATCATTTGCTAACGAAAAAAGGAGTGAATCTTCTGGGTATCCTAGCACCCTTACATGAGTCAAGCATCCTCTCCCAACATTATAAGGTCTCAGTTTCCTGAACAAAAGGGAAAAGTATAAGATTTAAATTGAACAAATTTTTATGGAGAATTGGTGTAATTTTACTTCAAGTAAAATGAAGTGCCACCAAATTGCTGCCTCATAATTATAGAGTCAATCGCATTGTAACTCAACTGCTCGCATCGAACTTAATACGTAACATTTCGAATCTTGCGTTCGATGCGTTCCCCCATGTGCTGCAGAGGATGGTGGTGCAGAGACGGTGACTTGTGCTGAATTGTAGTGAGAGTAGGCTTGTGAGGTATCTATCTCACTCTTTGTTCTGTACATTGTGATGACACTGGATCCGAGTGGGGGAGGAGGAGTGTGTGCAGTAGCTGCATCGCAAGACACCGTGCCTGTGCCAACGTTCTGAGGAGCATACGGTGGACATAGTAGGATAACAACGGTCGAACTGACAAGATGAGTTATCCTTTATGTTTTATGAAGATCATAACTTACATTTATGGACAAATCTTGAAAAAGTTGCGGAATGATTTTGCAGTTGAAAACCTTTTTTCAAGATCCCATAGAATAATAAATGATGGCTAACTATGCTGCATATTTGGTAGCTAAAGCTAACGTTAAAATATGTATTATTTTACTCAGAAGAAACTTTCCAATAAAATTTAACCTACTGTTTCCTCAAAGAAATTCTACGTTTTGTTTTTTCTAAAGTAAAGAAAGCAAAAAAGGATAAAACCTACAATAGAGTTCCTAACTCATGAAATTTCATCATCGAAATTTAAAGTGGTAGTATGGCACACATTTGAAGTTGTTAATTGTGTTTTTTGCACTGAATTGAGGTGTAAATGTGCTTTACCAAGGAAGTATTCATTACACATATGTTTATTGAATGCGAAACTTGAAAAAATGAAGCAAAATCCGATGGTTCTGTATTAATAAGTTTTTTTCCTACTTTATTGCACCTTCTGGGCCAAACCTTTGTACTTTTTACTATAAGCGAATATTAATATTAGCTAAAAAAGTTTTAATTATATCCCTTCACAGAACGTAAAATTTAGCCTTGCGTTCACGAAAATTAGATAAATGGAGATATCCAAAATCAAATTGTTTTTGGGAAAACAAGAACGGACTTAGTTTTAAAAATTCAATTTTGCAAAATTTTGACTTCTAACGCCAAAAAAGCTTAGTAATAATCTTGTGTGAGTGTATTTTGTTTTACCGCACCTATAAATCGGACTTAAACTAAGCATATATACGAAAAGTTGGAACATGTTGTCCTTTTTCTCTATCACGCAGTTAGGGAAAAATGTCCAGAAAAAATATATCTGCAGTTGACTATTAAAGAATACGGAACATTGGAACGGAAAGGGCAGAATATTGACATTTCGTCGAAAACTCTTAGTATATATTCGGCCATTCGGTTGTGCATTTGCAATCTTAGATCTTGGTCGAAAAGTAAGCAAGCATAGCGAAGAAAGAAAAAAGTATTCTTTCATTTTCAGCAAAAATTGTATCCCTTATTTTTAGCGAAGTAAAAAACCCGTTCGAACATGCCATTTTTCCCTGACTTGATCTTGAAACACGGCTGAGTACGCAGACATTCGACAATGAAATAGCTCATCGAATTGTTTTTTTTAAGAAGTAGCTCATTTTAAGTTTTTTAAATCGATCTTATTCATTTTATTTACCGAATTCTGTTGTGGGCGTTTTGTATTCTCGACAATGAGTTGTCATGTTTTTGGTAAGTCTACAAACGGCCATATGCATTAGAAAGAGTCTTTCAGACGTCATTATTTCGGTAAATGCCTTTAAGTTATATCTTATTTTGAAGGTTTTGATTAGCAAATACAACATAATCTACATTTATAGGCAATAGAAAGAAAACACAAGGACGATTTGAAACTCATCGTAATCCAACACCCCAAATACTTTTGAAGAAATTTAACAAAAGAAAAACCCTCTTAGTATGCATAAAGTGGTCTATTTGCGATTTCACCTAATAATTATATTTTAATTTATTAGTCACTGACCGACCTGTCAGCATGTCAGTTTATGAAATAGTTTATTCCTGCCTGCCAGCGCAATCAAGCGAAAATGTGTTTGTCTTAGTCGCACACATCTTAAATTATGTATAAAGAGAAGAAGAAATCGCCAATTCTCAAGAAACCGTGCTGGAATATATGCCAAAATTTAGGCTGTTTGCTAACGGCCATAATTTCAACTGCCCTCACTCTGAAAGACAACTTCCGCGTAATATACATACAAGGACTATTTTTAAAAGTAATGTTACTTGTGGTGTTTTATTTACTCATTAGATTACATGAACCAGCATTCTGTACATTTGAAACTTCAATTTAATTAGCCTACACCATTTTTCACGTTTTCGAAATTTTCCTATTTTATAAAAAAATAGTATTTCTTGACAAGGTAATATTACGTTTTAAACCACAATATGCCTTCTTTTTAAGAACAGTCGTTTGTTTACACCTGTAAGACTTTGAGGGACGCAGTTTGGGGTGATTTCGTGTTGTAATATGAACTCACAATTTAGGCTGTTTGGTAACGGCCATACTTTCTATGGCCCTTAATCTGGACGACAACTGCCGTGGAGTATACACTGAAGGGTAATTTTCAAAAGTAATTATACGTGTGGTGTTTTATTTCCTCGTTTGTTCACATGGACAAGCATTCTGGACACTTAAAACTTACGGTTCTTTATGAAACTCAATTTTTAAACTTTTCGGAATGTGCCACTTTTCCAGTAAAATAGTATTTCTCAAAAATGTAATATCAATTTTTCAACCAAAATATGCCTTTTTTAAGAACATTTACTTGAAGTAAAAAAGTTTCTTAAGCAGACGACAATTACCAACAAAGACAATTGAGACTGCAGTAATCAATTGAATGGTCTGTATCTCATCGCTCAAAGTGTTGGACTTCTAATCAACAGGTCGCGGGTTCGAACGTCGGGTGGCGCACCACGTGGGGTTGGATGTGGCTAATTAATGAAGGCTAATAAGCCAGAAATGGAGATTCCAGCCTCACTTGTCTCTGTCTGTAATGTTCTGCAGCGGCTTAGTGGCTGCTGGCAGGCAATGGCATGAGAAAGTTCTGTAAACGATCAGTGTAAGCTCCTTCCCCAAAGGCCCTGAAGTCCATTTGTAGATTTCATAATTATATTCAAATTGCACATAATGGGCTTCCTTAACGTTTATAGTTGTAAAGTTAAAAGTCAGGCAGTTAGCTACTTTAAGTGTTCATATGATCCTTTATTCGCAGGAAGGACCTGTTACTCAAATTTAATGTCTAAGGCGAGCATGTTGGTCTGCAATTAACTTTGCCTTCGAGGACATTCATGACAATGCGTAGTCTAAGAGTATGCGATCAAGTTTAATTAGCAGGAGAGCTTCTTGCACGCATAAGAATGTTTCCTTTTGAACATTTAAAAGTTAAATATTTGTTAAAAATTGAAATGAATTGAAGTCAAAAAATGATGTTTGGTAGCTCGCACGCTACAAAAATGACTGCTCATATCTTTTGCAAATCGTATACTTAAATTATGACATGAAGAGTTCCCTGTTCAACCGGCACCTAAGATTGTAATAAAATATGGCTGTAGTGAGTGATCTAACTCATGAAATATCCAAAACTTTACAAAGCCTAGCTGATAATGCGGAGATAAACCCACTCCACGGAGTCGAACATGTTCAAAATATAAAGGTCTCGCTTAAGAACAAAAATGATATTTGAAAACACATGAGTTGGGATAAAAATGAAAAGTTGACACAGGCGCTAGTTCATATTAAGCTAAATGTGTACCACTGTGTGAGGAAGGTACAATGGACTAAAAGCGCTGCTATGTTCAATTTTTGGCAAAAAGTACGGTTTAGCCTTCAACCGGAGGAGGTAATGCCCTTTACCCGTTAAAAGACGGAATGCCGTTGAGTACAACATTTATTATCCTCGGGTACTAGTCAACATACTTTTTGTCCTGAAAAAATTGACGATGAGATAGGGCACGTAATGTAGTTTTAAGCGTGCCGGATTGTTTTTAGTGAGGCAAATACACTGAGCAGTCGACCTCACTATCTCCCCCACCCCCAAAACCTGACCACCGCCCGAGCCGGTCAGTTGTCTGACGTGGGAGTAGGCGCCCACACACACACACCTGCTAGTTCGACCGTTGTGTTGGACGATATCCACCGTATCCTGTGCAGGGACGGTGACTTGCGCTGGATTATAGTGAGAGTAGAAATGCGCTGCATCTACCTCACTCTCTGTTCCATTCTCCCATCTGGACCCCGTGTCAATACAGATTCAAGAAGACCGGAGATGGGAGAGGGCGCAGGCCCACGCACTGTGATAGCCAGAGGTCATGTTAAGAAGGATTCGCAGCCTGAATCTCAGCTCACCAGTCAGCCACTCCACACAACACACCTTGGACTGACTGCGAGGTCTGAGTGTAATTGTCAGTTGGTGACCTTCCAACCCACGGCCCTTATTGCTACCGCACTCTCTCCTCCTCCCCAATTGAGCCCGGTGCCATCACAGTCAAGAAGACCTGAGGCGGAAGAGGGCGCAGGTGGCTGGCTTATCCGGAGCCGCCCCTAGGCGTACCACAAGATCCAACGGCGTGGGAGTGCCATAAAAGCCACATTAAGAAGGAGCCATTGCAGCCTGACTCTCTGTCCGTCCGCCAGTCAGCCACTCCACACAAAACACACATTGGGCTGACCACGCGGTCCAAGTTATCCCGTCTTCGCTCGCCACAGCACGACCTGGCCCCCATAACGCACACACCAGAATTCACAAACTCAGGGGATATGGAGCAGCCATCGCCGTCTGACTCCCAGTCCGCTGGTCAGCCACTCGAGACACACAGCACATACACTGAGCCGACGGCGTGGTCTGGTGGAAGCGTCAGATTGGCAGACTTCCCAGCCACGGTTTCTAGGAGACCGTGATGTACTCTGGTAAATGGTGATTGTGAGGGTGTTGTCGATGTATTGGTGTAGGTAGTGTGCGCTGATATAGCTTAGCCTCCGGTGGTTTACCGGAGGTTGTCGTGGAGGCACATGTGTCCTAATAGGCGCATGCGGTGTTTAAATGTGCGGGAGCAGTAAGGGCAGTGAAGGCGGGCGCGTCGACTGTATGTCGGAGCCCCAGGCACTGGTTCACCAGCCTCCGTGCGATGGATTCGCAGGTGACCGACCAGGCCGATGCGTTAGTGGAAGTTGCGGGCGCAGTCTGGGCAGGAGAAATCGGTAGAGGCTGTGAGGATATCATTCATGGTAGTGGGGGTGGGAATGGCGGTAAGAATGGCAACAGCGGAGGGTGTGCATGGTGTATCGGTGTTGTCGGCATTGTGGTGAATTCCGCTGTCATGGATGCGCATGTGACCGAATAGGCCCATGCGATGAGTGAATGCGCGAGGACAGTGAGAGCAGTGGAGGCGACGATCTCTGCTGTGTGATGGTGCTCCAGGCACTGGCTCACCGGTATCTGTACGATGTATTCGCAAGTGACCGACCAGGCCGATGCGTGAGGTAAATGTGCGGTCGCATTGAGTACAGCTTAGGAGAGATTCCCCATCGCTGATGGTGGTGGTTGTGGTAGTGAAGGCGAAGGCGGTGGTGGTTGCGGTCGTGGAGGTAACAGGCGATGAGTAGATGGATGTGGTCTCTATGATGGTGGGAGTAATGGAATTGATGCCAGGAGTGAGGGTGGGGGAGTCAGAAGGAGGGTAGGCAGAATTTGACGTAGAAATCGGAATTGTCGGATTGTTGGTGCATTGCGTCCGAAGATGTCCAACCAGGCCGATTCGCGCGCGGAAGATGCTTTGATAGCGTGGGCATGTTGGAAGGGCCTGGGCATCGGCAGTGTTGGTCCAGGGCGCTGGTGACTTTCGTGCCGCTCTTTTGGCCTTGGCGGTGTTTATCCGGTTTGCTTCATAGATTGCTGAACCAGTCTTAACGGATCTTCTCCATGCCAGTCATTCCTGGGCGAGGTCCTCACAGGTCCCCAGGTTGATTTGCAGTCGCTTCAGTGATTTCTTCAAAGTGTCATTGTAGCGTCGTTTTTGACCTCCCTGTCGGCGAGCACCCGTAGCGACATCTCCGTAGAAAAGTCCTTTGGGTAGTTGCTCGTCGTCCATTCTTATCAGGTGGCCACTCCATCGCAGTTGCACCTGCCGCAGCATGGCGTGGATGCTGGGGACTCCGGTCCGCTCCAGGACTTCCGTGTCCGGGATCCTTTCTTGCCATCTCAGCTTCAGTATTCTGCGGAGGCAGCTGAGAAGGAAGTGATTCAGCTTCCTGGTTTGGTTCGAGTAGACGTTCCAGGTCCCCGCTCCGCAAAGGAGTGTCGTGAAGACGGCGGCCTTGTACATCTTCAGTTTGGTGTTCAGGTGAATACCGTGGCGATTCCACACGGAGGACTCCAGCTGGCTAAAAGCCTGACTGGCTTTGGAGATCCGTTGGGCAACCTCGTCATCGATTCTCGTGTTGCGCGACAGTTTGCTTCCTAGATAAGCGAAGGTTTACACGTTTTTGAGTTGAGCACCGTTGACATTGATTCGGGGAGCATTGTATTCCGCGCTGGGTGGCGGCTGGTGCATGACAACCGTTTTGGCTGTACTGATTGTTTATTCAAAATCGGCGCAGCCTGCGGCGATGAGGTCCATACTTCTTTGCATGTCCTCCTCCCTCACGGTATTAAGGGCGCAGTCGACCGCGAAGAGCAAGTCATGGACTGTAGTCGTAGACACGCACATTGAAGCCTGTATACGCCGACTGTTGAGAAGGTGCCCGTCAGTTCTGTAGGTGATGCGGATAGCAGGCTGCTCATCGCGGTCGTTTCCGGGGCGTTCGTCACGGTAGGCATTCATTAACATAGCAGAGAACATGAGGCTAAAGAGGGTAGGTGTAAGGATGCAGCCCTGCTTCACCCCGTTGGTCACTGCGAATGCTTCAGATACTGTCCCGTTATCAGCAAAACGCGCCATCATCCCGTCGTGAAGCTGACGTACCATATGCGTGAAACGTTCAGGACAGCCGAATTTCTGTATGATTTTTCACAGCCCGTCACGATTAATCGTGTCGCTTTCGCCGTAGGACTTTTCGACCGTGGGGAAGGAGGGAAGGGTGAGGAGAGAGGAAGAAGAGAAGGGGTAGAATCAAGAGTAAGAAGAGGAGAGAGGAGGGGGTGGACGATGAGTAGGAGGGAAGAGAGGGGAGGAGAATAGGAAGGGCACGGAGGACGGGAGCGGGCAAGAACAGGGGGATGGGAGTAGACGTACCGGGTGTGAAGACACACACAACACCGGAGACCCTCACCTGGTTTAGCCCGCCGGTCGTGGTGGTTGCCCGGGATGTGGCCGCTGGGAAGAACCGGCTTCGAGGAGCCACAGGTGAGAGCTGGGTACCAGTTAGAGACGGTCACAGGTGCATTCACCACCTGTACGAGACAAATGGAGCGACCAAATGCTATCTGTATAGTGCTACCCCTAACAAGTACCCCCTACACCCCGCACACACACACACGATAGTTCGACCGTTGTGTTTGACGATGTTCAATGTAGGCTGCGAAGGACCGTTACTTGTGATAGAGTATAATGAGAGTATACTTGCACTGCATCTTCTTCACTCTTTTTGCCACTCTCCCACATTGACCTGGTAAAAACACAGGGTCAAGAAAACCGGAGATGGGAGAGGGCGCAGGCCCACACACAGTGGTCCTTCTCCAAAGGAGAACAAAACAACAGGAGAGAGGGGTGGCTCAGATCCCAACTGAGTGGGAGTGCCCTAAAGGCCACATTGTGAAGGAACCATTGCAGCCAGACTCTCAGTCTTGGAGGACCGGCGGCCTTTCTTACCCTCGCTTTTAGCACACAGTGATATTTTGAAGCGTGTCACATTGTTTATAGTGAGGACTGTACTCTCTCCCCCACCCCTAGTATCAGGTCATCGTTTGAGCTGGTCAGTTTTCTGATGCGGGATTGGGGCGCAGTGGCTAAAAGGGCTTTCAAACCCGTCTGCGCGCGCCACAACACGACTCGGCTGTCTTGAAACGCACACCGGGATTATCAAAACAAGGGGTAAGAAGGAGTTATCGTCATCTGACTCCCAGTCCATCGGTCAGCAGCTCAACACACGATGATCACTGTGCTGATGGCGTGATATAAAGCGTAAGCTGGCTGCCATCCGAGCCACGGCTTTTAGTAAACCCTTATAGTCTCAAATGCATCAGATTGAACGTATGGACTAATGTGATGATAGTGGAGGTGATATGTTTGTCGGTGCCCCATATACTGGTTCGCCAGTTTCCATGCGATGGATTCGCAAATGACAGATTAGGCGAAGTGTGTGGTGAAGTTGCGGTCACCTTGAGGGGTGGGGAGGAGCCTATAAAAATCTGCACAACATGCAGTCCTTCTGCTAATCAGATTATCAAGTGCTGTTCCACTCGAAGCATTTTACGTTTGCTAACTGGACTCCTTTTGTTGATCGTTTGCATTATAAATTTTATTATTTGCAATATATCTGATTGTATAAAAGGTCAGATCTGGCCAAGTCGTATTTGCGTTACGGCACGGCAGTTCGACCGTCGATTTCGATGATGTCCACCGTATGCTGCATGGAAGGGTGGAGCAGGGACGGTGACTTGCGCGTGAATTAGTTTTAAGTGATAGTAGCCTTGCGTTACAGTAGATGCGTTGAAACACCACGCATCCGCTGCTGCATTGGCCTGTAAAGGACAAAACTTTACGGGGTCCTTGAATCTATGGCTGAGCATTCTCCTCTCCCTGCAATTTCTGTCGTGAAACTAAAATCACGCTGCCACCTCTACATGATCAACGACTGTTGGTACTGAGTTCTTTACGCAGATCATACCAATACCTTCCGTACCATCCAAATTCACTTTAATTTGAGCAAAGTTGAAATTTCTTTGAGCACGGGAACCATTCCTTTATTATTCTGAGCTTTCGAACCCCTACAGGAGTTCATTGTCAGAGGTTACAGCAGCTGATAAACACCAGTAATATTTCCCACCATCGAAAGTAACATTCAGTTCAATGGAGGGTAGCACGCGGTGCTACCGAGTTGTTCAGCTGACATGATCCCCTGGTCAACGCATTCACTGGTTCTTGTGGCACACTGCTAACGGTGGCACTATTCGAGGCTTTGGATAAGCTAATAGGGATTAACATTTTGCGATCCTATCTATGAAGGTCTTTTTAAAACTTCAATCAAATCTAGCCTGATGGTATATACGCATCTCTTAATTACCTCGCCTGGACTTATTAAATCCATTCAATTCGTTTATTCCTACAGTAGACCGCGGTTCCTGATGTCTTCGAGCGACTTCCTATTTCCCTACTGCTGATAGGACTCGTTGCAATCAACGCCAAAATTTTCACCTTGTTCACACTCCACCCGTTGCACGCCTCTAGGGTTTTACAGAGGGCGAAGAATGACTGAAGTTTCTTAATTTTTCGAACAAATTGATTTGTTAATGCTAGGCACAGGAGTGTCACCAGTCTGTAGGTCGATGGAAATGACCACTTTAACTTGAGCACCACACAAAACAATTGAACTGCCTCACATGTCCCGTCCTGACGTGAAGAAACTGTCACATTAGATGAACGAACAATATTTGACTATACCTATGACATAATAGTATTTTAATTAGTTTGGTGACTGCATAGACTAAACGCATAGGCGGTAACTGACCGATTGTCACTTTTTGAGGATACGACCACTGCAGTTTTATTGATGTTTTAATTGGCCGGTCCCAGATACTGTGTCGGCAGTTTCCACCAAAAAAATCGATAAAAATGGTGAATACACGCATAGTGACTGTTCCAACTTAACTCTGCGAAAAACGACTATACTCCGGTAAGCATCTTTAACCGGCGAGTTAAACCGCAATGATCCATTTGTCATGCATGGGATTTCAAATATGCAAATACCTGTATAAACCCTCAACGTACGAAGGCAAGTGACTTAAAGCGAGATCAACAGTCTCAGCTGAGTTTACTTCTTGCCTCGCTAAACCGTAATCAGGGCTCACTGATAAAATCGACAGCTCTATTTATGGGAGTATCATGTACCGTATTGGGGAAAGGGAATAGGAAAATGATAAGTGCCGGCAACCACGTCTTCGGTTTTTGGGGGTTAGAAGTATTCCGGAAGCAATGCGAAACAACAGTGCTTTCCCCATACGCATGTTATGGTGTCACTGTTATGCAACCAATCCTGAAAAAAGCAATTAATGGTAGGAGAAGTTGGTGGTCACAATTGACGGAGAGATACTAGGGAATCAAAGGTAAGGAATCCACGAAACGCTCTCAATTTGCCCATAATATCTTGACGCAAGGCAAAAATTTCGTCTTGAGTCGTTAATATACAATAAATAAAATAAAAGGCTTTTTACTCAAAATTTTATCCAAGATCCCAAACATTGTGGATGAACTTCGATGAGAGCTAATTAGGACAAAGACTAAATCTAAGTCTGATTTTTAATGATATTTTCTGATGAGTTCTTTTTCTATCCTTATAAAGCCAAGTAAAACTCCATTTCTTACTGCTAAAAGAATATTCAGGGAGTATTGAAAGAGGAGACGACTGGATTTCCCTAAAGGACACGTTTTGCTTCTTGAGTTTTGTAGAGCCCAATCTAGGCCATAAGTGGAGGCCACGACAGTTAAAAATACCGAATCAAACAAGGGACACAGTATTGATAGGAAACGTTGTTCACGCAGCAACACGCCTGCTGAAATTAGCAGCTTCCACATTAATCGCCAATGTTCGATCTTACTTACTTTCTCTTGCTCATAAACATCGTTCATTTTGGCAATTTCCTTACCCCAGGGAGGAGTCAGTGATGGATCCTGCGTATTGACGATTTCTGCCCCACAGATAGCATCCACGACAATGAACCACAATTCAGTTAGCCTCTTTAACCGGTGAGCTAAACTAACTGAATCAATCCGGTGTTTATGCAGTTTTAAATTTAGTAGTCTTTATTACTCCTCAATACGCTAAGACAAAAACTCTTACTAATTCTCACTGATTCCTAACAGAAGTCACTCGTCCAGGTCTGCCTTGCGGCTTATTCTTGAACCCCACCAGCGGTTAGTAGTAGTATTAGAGGCTCAGTAACAATGCAGAAAAAGACAATGGGCTCGAAAATGAGCCCCAGGGCAGAACGAGACGAGTGAGTTCCGTTAGCGCTCGGTGAGCGTTCATCAATGAATTCCCAACTTCCCGATCTTAACCGGCAAGATAACGAATGTGTGGGTCAATTTTTAGAGCAGTGGATTTCTTATCAATAGGTCACGGGTTGGAGCATCAGGTGCGGCACCATCTGACTGGCTGATGACGGCTAAGGAGCCAGAAATGTTTATTTACATCTCTATTTTCTTTTTCGGCATTATTAATCTGCCTCTACTAATCCCGTTAGCAGTCGGAAAATATTTTCGCTCTGTCCTCGCTTAACCAAAATCCTTGTCTAGTAAGAAACTCAACAGTTCTAATTACAGGAAAACCGTTTACCACTCCCGGAAAAGACGCTGAAAAATGCATCCTAAGGAAGTACCGACAGCCCCGTCTTCGGTTTGGCGATGAGAAGTAAGCCGGAAGCAATAGGAAAAAACTCCAATATACTCCTGCGCACGGTGCAGTTATTGGTGGGCTAGCAATCTGAAAATAATTCGTGTGAGAAGAAGATACTGGTTCTCATCAGTCGCAATTGGCGGAGAAATAATAGGGATTAACAGGTGGGAATCCATGAAACGTTCTACATTTGTCCATGATATGGTGATGCAAGTCAAAACGTTCGTATTAGAGTAGTTAATTTACAGTTTATAAATGCAAAATGTCTTTTCACTTAAACTTACCTCTCAGATCCCGCTCATTGTGGATACATGTTGAGGAGACATAATACTGGCAAAGACTAAGTCTGAACCCGGTTTTTAAATTATATTTTCTGTCGAGTCTTTTTTATTCTTTGTAAAGACAAGCAAAATCTTTGTTAATTATCCTAAAAGAATAATTAAGCAGTAGTTAAAGAGAATAAAACGGGATTACTGGAAAGCATTACTAATGTTTCTCAAGTTTTTAGACCATCTCAAGGCCATACTTGGAGGCCGCGAAGACAGAACTACCGAAACGAACAAGGGTCACAGTATTGATAGTATGCGTTAGACACAGAGCCACATACCTGCTAATATTCGCAGCCCCCACATTAATTTCCAATGTTCGCACTTATTATGATAGTTGCTTCCTCTTGCATATAAACATTGTTCGTTTTGGCAATTTTCTTACCCAGAGGAGTAAGCGACTAATCCCACCTCGTGTGATATTATTGCCGACTCAACTAAGTCAATATAATAGACCTCCTTTACGCAAAACTGGCCTCTAAGAAATATAACAGTCAGTAGAGAGAGAAGGAAGGAGATTTTATTAAACAAACAATGCAACGTAACTTTGATGCTTAATTTTCTCCTCCTCTGCTCTATTTGAATAAATACACGCGGGTCGCCTGCATCTTGGACCCACTGCAGAAGTTAAGGTTATGCTTTAAAATTGACCAAACATTTGTGCTGCAGTGCAGTGCGGAGTTGAGGTCAAACTGAAGGTGTTGAGTTCACGAAACTAAATCATCAGAAGAAGTAGGAAACGTGTTCAAAGAGTGCCGAAGAAGTGTGACGCCATAACTAGAATTTTTCTACCTCAACGGACGGCTGATGAAGTAGAGCAAGGCCAATAAATTTCGAATTTAGCGCTCCAAAGTCTACTTCAAAATATATTTATGAGAGATAAGAAGCTTATCTATTATTTTTCGGCAAAATTTATGAAATTTGGTTTTCTTCCTCTTCATTTAGATTGGAATTATAAATATGTATGAAAAACCTGGAACGTTGGGGTTTAGCAGAGTGCGTGTAGGTAACACCTGTGAATTTTAATGGAGAGCTGTCAGAAATTTACTAACAGCTGCGCTTTCCACTGGTTCCGTTTTTCGAATGATGAGATCGTTTGGAAGTCGTTTGTGTGACTTTACTACAGGGGTATAATAATTTTTAAAAATATTTCAATACTTTTTGATGCTAACCTCTGAGATTGTTATTTCATATTCGACCGTCTTAGCCACATCTAGATTTAAGTTCCATTTTTGAGATTGCCCAAAAAATGCACTATGATAAACGAAGTTGCCTTAGGAAGACCTACTTGTACAGACACCTCATCCTTCATCTCATTAGGTGGCCCAGAACTCAAACGGTGATTACATCGTTCATGGACAGAAGCGTTGCATTTTATGCTTAATTAGCATCGGTACATCACACCTGCAAACTGCATGCAAAATAAAAGATGGCAAAATTTTTGTTCACAAATATGACTTATTTTGACATTTGTTATTGTGCAATTACCATTAAATTTGACAGAATACCACTGCGATGATTACCAAAATTACTTGAGCATCTAAAAATTTCAGTTCAAATGGCTTAGCTACAGTTACCTTACTTACCTTCCAACGAAAGTTTAAACTATATAAGAAACCTGGTTTATGCTTAATACAATAAGGGGAACACTGCAGCATCACTGATGAGCCAAATCTTCCAACGTTTCGTTTCTCTACCGCAGGAACTTGGTGGCGTAGGGCGGCAATGTACGTTTCTGCTGAAAACACCTTCTTGTTGCACTTATGGTTAGAATATCTATCTTTTTTTCTAAAATTTGACGACATTGCTTTCTCACAAACGCTCATATGAGCTGCGGAGTAAAAACTCTAGTTTACTGAAGACCACACAAAACCTGTGGAGGAATCCACAAAAGGACACCCGCATAAAGTAGCAATCCGACACACACTTTTTTCATTAAAAGGCATTGCAACTGGAATAAAGTTTTTTCCTTGGATAAAAAGTTTATTTTTCATTGCAGAAATTGTGCTGAAACAGATCTTAGGAAAGCTTTAACTCCTATAGGCGGAAAAGATTTGCAAGAGTCCTATCACTATTATCTAGTTAATCGCTCTAACAGGTTCAGTACGTAGAAGTGTAGAGGAGCATGGAGGTTAGTATGTGCAAGTGGAAACCACAACGTCACTTAGGAGAATGATCTATCGACCTCCACAGCATAAGGGTTCCCTGTTATTTTATGAGCTAACCTGCACTTCGGTGGTTTGCAGTAAACTGATTAGTTTCGGATGAGCACGCAGACGTTACCGATATGATGCTGACGGAGCAGGGAGCGGTCATTTAGCCGCAACATCCTATATATCCTGCATAAAATTTTGCCACCTCTTCGGATGCTATGTCATGCAAGTTTCCGAAGGAATGCTGCGTAACAAAGAACTTTCTACTTGTTTATGTTTTCCCACATCTTTTGATAAAAAAAACAAAGTTTGCTGTGTATAGCTGAGAGATTTTGAGGCATAAAATAGTGGGTCAAGAGATCATGGACCAAGAAATTGAGGTCAAAAGCGTGTTGGTAGGTTTACCTGTGCGACATAGCTACAAGAAATATTTATTTACGCCTATTTCGACAAATTTAAAGTCTCATCAGAAGGACTGACTGTGCGCAATGCGAAAGCAATACAGCAGTTACGTGTGTGGTCTAAATATCTCCAGACAGAAGGTTCACTAGGGAAATGCTTGTTGATATCTATCCAGAACAAAAGGTAAAAGATGTTTAATTGAAGGCCAAGATTTAACTTTCTGACCTTTTAGTTAATCGATGAAAAAATCGCCCTTTCTTAGACATTTTGACTGTCTGTGGAAAAAACGCGCAGCAAAACAGCATTAGGCACTGAAGAAACACATAAATGTTGAAAATTGTGCCATCTACCTTCGAAGTTTCCTTACCGTAATTGGTAAGATGTGTGCTCTATTGCATCTGGGGGGAGGGGCGAGAACTGCCGATGAGGCCCCTTTGTGTGTAACGTATGGGACCGTAAATTTTGAAATTCGAGTCATCCCGAAGTAAATTTACTTTACATAAAATACTATTCCTATACATACTCCCTATCTAAAGTGGCAAGACAACGAGCTCGTGGCTCAATGTTTAGGGCATTAGACTGCTGAACAATGGGCCGGGGGTGTTGCACCCACCTGGGGTTAGGTATGGCTGGCTGATGAGGGCTTATAAGCCAGAACTGGTCATTCCAGCCGCTGTGGGCTGCTTGCAGGCAGAGCGGGACGAGTGATTTCTGTTAGTGGTTTTTGAGCGTTTATTGGCGAATGCAAACATATATATATAAACAGTAGATTCCCTGTATTATGAAATGTTAACCAAAAGTCTGAAATGTGTTTTCGATTCAAACAACTAACTTAAGTAGGGTTGTCGTAATACCAAGATACTCCAGTACAAAAGGATACTGAAATAGCTTCTTTCTGACCACCCGCAAATCTTACCCTCTGACTATTAAAAGAGCATGCAACTTTCTCATTGATTTTCAATGCTCTTATTAATTCGACTATATTTTGCGGAAAGCACACACAAAACAAGTATGTCTTCTATTCCTTTAATAGAAAATTACGTCCTCCTTTAATTTTATGATTGCAGAAAGGGTATCGTTGGGTTTTTAAAAAGTTTCTTAATTATTGAATTATTTTGAATGCTACATGCCGTTACACTTGAATTCACAGTTTCAAAACAACATTTTATGTACCTGTTGTGCAAGGAAGAATCAGAAATTTATCTACGGTAAAAATAAGAGGTTAGATAGTTCTCATCGAATGTTGCAATGGATTTTGTTTATGTTGCATACCTTGTAGGTAACATTATTAAATTGACGGATACAATGTATTATAGAGGAAAATTGTAAGGTCGTTAAAAACCTCATAATTAGAATTATTTTAAAAATCAAATGAAAATTATTTTTCAATAATAAATTTGAAGAAGACATGAATTACTTCCAAATGAGCACAAAGACATAGTATTTTGGTGTGAGCTTTCCGCAGGGTGCAGTCGAAATAATAAAAGCATCGAAAATCAATGAGAAAGTTGCATGCTACTTATGTGGCCATTTTTTACAGCGAACACTTTTTGCGGCGGTGAGAAAGAAGCTTTTTCAAAAGCCGGTATCTTATTGTGATGGAAATGTCTTGGGATAAGTCTGCACGAAAATCAATATCACAACCCTACTTATGTAATTTCTTTAAAGCAAAATTACATTTCAGAATTTTGGTTGCCCTTTAATGGAATAGGGAAGCTACTGTATGAGAGGGGAACAACAGATGTATTCAAATGCACGCTTAGGTTTAAGGCACACTCTTTCTCTAATCACGTACAACATTTGCCTTTTCTATAAAATTATCTGTCAGAGGCTTGACTTTCACCCATTGGCCAATTAAAACAAAGGAGGGTATTTTACTCATCTTATCCGTTTGCCAGAAAGTTGAAAACATCGTCTGAAGTATTGTTGAATGCAGGTGTCTGTGGGAAAATTTGGGATCTAAATTTATAATGCGATTGAACATTTTATACTCTTCTTCTGTATAGGACAGCTCACTATAAGGATACACGCAGTCAGCAAATTTGCCAAGCAACTGCACGTGGAGGAACATTTAAAACAACAGGCTATTTATGCTGTAAAAGTGTGTGACTGTGTGCTGCACAAAAATATGACACAATGATTCAGTTTATTCTAGGTACAATTTGGAGCCTTCGATCAAAACTTCTTTAAGACCCGCCTGCGGGTGTGAAATGTTTGTTTTTCTCTCAAAGATGGATTGCTGCTTTCCCGTCGTTGGTCTACTTTTTCGGGCATTGACAGAAAAACAAACTTTTCCTCTGCTTTGTTTGGTTGACGGGATCGAAGGCATCTCAGGGAAGGGATGTATGAGCACCATAACTTCCACAAAGGTTGTTTTTTAGTGGAGCATTGTCTTCAGTTTGAAGCACTTGCAACAGAGTTTGGTTTACGAATCGATATGATAGCCATTTTGCTATGTGCGCTAGTGATTAATTCTATATTGTGGCGCATAAGACGCAGGTTTTCATTTTTCCTTGGCGGCTCTCGGACACAAGATGTGGAAATTCAGCTGTTGCGTGGTTCAGTAGACTTTGTATGTGAATATGTGTGAAATTAATTTGAATTGATGTAGACGAAGTGGTAAAATTGCTTTGATCATAAAAATAGGCGAAAAATGAATACTCAAACGAGATAACTGACATCTTATTATTTGCTTTGCTTGCGTGCCGTTTCCCCTTGTATAGCAATTATGAGAATTAATTACTCGAACGTGGTGAGTATTATAAATGTTATGTATGTTACTAAAGACTAAGGTCCTCCGAAATTAGGCTGAACCATCCGCAGAGGTTGACAGCGACCTGAGTAGTAGACATAAAATTACTGTGCCTACTATACGTCTTCAGCTGCATACTTTATGAAATTTTAATATCTCCGAGGGTTCATTTAAATGCAACCGTCACCAGTCGGAAATATCTTTCGGCGAAACAAACAGACGTGTAGCTGCGTCAATGGCATTGCATATTGCTGTCAGTCTTTGCTGTCATTTTTGTTTTTGATCAATAATGAGAGGATTTCTTTGGATGAAACTGGCGTATCATATGCATCGAGAAAATTATCACGGCGTTTAAGTTCACATTGGCCATGTTATTTGTTTATTGCAAGGTTGATTATACATCCGAGTAGCATATCATTGACTTATCTGGGTGGGATTCGGAAATTTAGTTGCCATTTTTTATTGCCCGTGCAAATGGCAATTTTTAAATGTACGTCGGGTGACATATTTTACCTGTTATATACTGTTTTTGAGTTTTGATCGCAATGTAACAATGAGATCGTCTACACACAATACTGGCACCGTTTTAAGAAAACAAAATTTTATCCCAAGTTTTGCACTCAAATAACCGATGATGTGCCCTTTCATAATCAGCTATGTTGACATTCCACCTGAACCAAGGAAGAAATATCCTCCATTCTGTATTCAGCTTAATCGTGGGGAAACAAGATCTTAGGACATGTTAAAAGATTAATTTTCTGCAGGTTTCTGCAACAAGTGGTTAAATTTTCTTCACTTTGAATTTTGTGTTTTGTAAAGGACCAACTCTAACTGCTTCTGAAAAAGCTCTTTACAAGGGGGCTGTTCTACATTTTCCTTGTAAGCCTGCGTAAGCCATACAGCAGACAAAATCATTGGTCGACAAAACACAAGGGAGACTGGAATGACTATTTCTGGCTCATTAGCCATCATCAGCCCTTCATAACCAACTCGTTTACTAGAAAAACCTTATAACCTTAAGGTCGCAATGTTCACATTCAGTTTAAATCTTCACTGCTGACTGATCCTTTCACTTAAAAGATGGAAATGTTTACTGCGATCTGAAGAGGAGAGTTTTTGCGTGTGGAAGTACAGGCAGCCTTGATATTTCGCGTTCAATGTGGCGGAATAATTTATTTGTAAAATTCATTATTTCTAATAAATTAAAAAAAACATATTCCTTTCTTTTACGCTTAAAATCTATAAGTCAATTGATGTAATTCATAATGTGCATCGGTTTCTAAAACAAAATATCTAAATGTCATGATAATTTATACAGTCATTCAAGGTGACCTTAAAATACACAAACATTCATTAAAGGCAGGTATTTGTCAAATAATAGGCGAGTCTTAAGAAAATCCCACTTATTTTAAAGGGGAAAATCTGAGTGTTTGGGGCGCTTATATCTAGGCCTCAGTATGCACACCTGCGTGTTACAAATTGGTATCGGAGATAAAAATGGAATGAACAACCTTTCTCCCTAAATGCGTATGAGGAGATAATTATCTAAACGGAGACATATTTTTCATTTTAAAAAGTACCATATAATGGGTATTTTGAAATGGGACTATGTCTTACTAGAATTTTTCTTATCTTTTTATTTACTGGAATTGTTCGTCATTGAAACGATGTTTTTCTAAAAGTATAATGTTTTAATTCCACCATTCGTTTAAATTATCAAATATTTTACACAGAGGAAAACGAGTAAACTTTCTACAGACAACAGAGACATTAAACTTAGATGTCTTTCTGTGTATAAATTCTCAAGATTTACCGACTTCGTCTTCTTATATAGATTTACCATTTCATAAACACATGAATACCAATGTTGGGTTATTGCGATCAAGAAATTCATTTTGAATTTCAGAGCATATATTATGCCTATACATCCAAATTGTCTTTCCGTTTCCGTTTTCAATTTGGGTGAAGATGCATTTATCAATGCAAAGATGTGCGAGTACACAGGTTCCTTCCCACTTCTTAATAGGTCTAAGAAGACAGAGTGGTGCAGCAGAAATTCATAAGTGCATACTTTTCAAACAGGCGCAGATAGGTCGGTTGTGCTACTTTTGAGCTTTTCATCTATCACACTTAGTTTGCTTGGCATGAACAAGACTCATACTTGTCCATGGACCTCGGAAAGATCTTTAAACACATTGAATATGTCACCTCAGTTGACAATGCCTCTCCCATTTCGTATTTTCCGCTGGAGTCCTCATGACGACTCTTTCACCCTTCGGCTCCGATTTCCCAGCGTTATTGCTAGGCCCTTCCCTTGATATTTGCTTACACAGTTCTTAATTATGAGGTCTACTACATCAGCGTGGAATTCAGTGGTAACCGGAGGTCGCAATTGTACTCTTAACGATAATAGCTCGTTCAGCAAATTTTCCGGAGAAAATAGTCTTCAGCAATGATTACTCGTATGGTCACCTAAACAGGACGTTGGCAAAGGAACGTCACAATACATGTGGCTTTGCACCCAATTTCAAGAAAATTATGGTTAGGATTAAGGGGGGAGGGAAGGTAAGGGTTATGTTTAGGTTTTACCGTAAGGCTCCCTATTTTAAGTGGCTGGAGTGGTTCCTATTTCAATGTCCTGTTTAGGCATCCTTACCCAATCTTCCATCACCTTGTCAAGGACGTCGAAATTAAGCGGGGAAAATGCGGTATCACTTAAGTTATCGTTTTAAAGTGTTGTTTTTGCAGTTCGTTGAAAGAAAACTAGTTAAAACACCAAGACCCTTAAGTTAGGGAAATATATTGGGCTTAGACTGCAGGGTATTAAATATTACGACTCCACCTAAGTAATTTTTACGAGTCAAAAGAACATTTTAGACTTTTGGTTAACATTTCATGAGATAGGTAATCTACTGGATAGGACGGAATGATCGCAACATAATCGGTCAATTTTCCAAATAGACTGATACCGTCTAGCAGCTGATGAGTCGTACCAACAGCAGCGTTCAGAAACTTGCGTTTAGGCAAATCCAAGTATTCTGGCTGCAATTAGGACTGGGAATTTTGCTCATGCGAAAGCAGAACGACATCTGCGGCCTGCCGGCTACAGTGACTTGATCGATTAATAACTCCATTGTTATGAAATGCCATGTTCCAGCCAAAAGGGAAGTCATGCAGAGAAGCAACTACCGCAGCCGTTCTGTTCACAATTCACCGAAAGATTCCGCAGGTGGTGATGGGATATTTGGAACTGGTTGACCCCAGCATATATGAACTCGTGCTATCTACCCGGCACAAAATGGGCTGAAGACAAGGTCAATCATACGCGACGCACCTATCCTCACAAAGTACACGTATTTATAAATCCCTGGTGCCAACCCTACCAGTGCCTGAGATGATTCCATTAGGAAATACAACCAAATCTATAAGTTTGCATCGCTGCTCGGTTTCTACCATGGATTAAAATAAACGAGGAAGTCTGAGAGTTGCGTAATGGAGGGCGTGGAAGGAGAAGCTTGCTATTTCCGTTCACACACCGTGAGCTTGGGTGGCCAGGCAGAAAAGGAAGAGGAGGTGGCGGAGAAGGATGAAGAGGATGAGGGTGATGAAGATTATGATGAGAAGGAGGAAGAGGAAGAAAAAGAGGCGGAGGAGAAAGAGGAGGAGAATAAGGAAGAGGAGGAGGAGGAGGAAGACGAGGTGGATTAGGATGAGTATTATAAAGATGATGAGGATAACGACAAGGATGCTGATGATGATAAAAAGGAGGAGGGGGATGAGGGATGAGGGAAACCACTAGGGTTAATATTATCTGAGCATAGAGATGACGGAGTTTATGTTCATAGCATTCTGACACTAGAACCTGGGATGCATAGGTGAGCGCAACTAATGTGGTTCTTCCGTCACTTGTGTTGATGCGAACTGGCATCGATATGACAAGTACTATTGTTAGCACTGGCAAGCCGAACAGCATAGAGTACTGTCAAGTATTTGATAGGGTTTTTTGGCTGACAACTTCAATGAAATATTAACCGAGACGGTGTGCGCTCTCACTTGACTGCATGAAATCGAACGAGACTGCCCCCGCCCATGTCTGCTACTGTGTTTGAAAATGAGTTCCAGTGGGAATCCAAAACTTCAAGTGAATAAAGTTCTTGTTCCAGCGATCGCGTCTATATGTTCTTCCATTGAAAGCTAGCCTTCATCCATTCGCTATGGCCAGTCAAAAGCCGTGGACCAGTATAGTCTGCATATATCACGTCGGCAACAAATCTCATGTGACTCAAAATGCCCAATCAAATGTGTTCGAAAACTCCACGCAGGAAAAGGAATACGATCGGACATCAATTGGTTACACGTGAGGAGCCTACCACTGCCTGCGTATGAGAATAACTCTTTGGCGAGATTACTGTGCTCCCTCTGGGAATGGTGATCGTTTGTTAATCACAAGGCAGCTTTCAGACCGAACAAGCCATCGCTCAGCGTCTCCGGTGACATCCAAAAACACGACTTTTGTATTCACAAATTTTGTTTTTTCTTCAGCGGACGGTTTGAGTGCTTTCTGTGAGCTGACGAAACTTACAACAACAAAATGGGCGTTTCACGCTAGAGGGCTGGAAAGCAGTAGCGTATTAAGTAAATAGTAAATAGTTGTGTGATATTTCTCTTTAAGAAGTGCCGTTCCATGGAAGTATGCAGAGTAATAATTCACCATTCATCGCTTTCCAAGGTAAATTCCACGCTGAAAAGCAATACAAATTTATTCAGGCCGGCATTTATACGGAAAGTGGTTATGCGTTTTGAACATCCAGTGAAAAACCTCGTATTCCCGTGTCTATTGAATCATTGTCATTTTCTTTGCCTAATCAATTGCTACACTTAAGTTTCTCGGGGGTTAACCGGTCGAAACATTATGACAGCGCAGGCACTAGCTGAAAGCCCAGACATGCGTATTTCGCTGGTATTCTGTCGCTGTTTGAGAAAAGCTACGACGGTTACAGCTCCTAAGTGGGTCCCCCAGCGTTACGCGGACCAGAAAGTGCGCAGGGAATGCTGGGGGACCCACTGATGAGCCGTATCCATCGCAGCAGCGGCAGCCTACCGGTGAAACACACGTGTCTGGGCTTTTAGCTGGTATCTGTGCTGTACACATGGTTCTAACTGTAACTCCAACATATACTAATGGCGCCCTTTTGGCAGTTTACTTAATATTACATGGTAATCTCACTTTAGCAGATCGTATTTGGCCCAAAGGGGAGGAGGAGAGAGTGCGGTAGCTGCAGCGCAAGGATACTATCACTTAAAACTAATTCACGCGCAAGTCACCGTCCCTGCTCCACTCTTCCATGGAGCATACGGTGGACATCGTCGGATTACGACGGTCGAACTGTCGTGTACGCGGGGGGTTCTGTTTAGTCACACTCATAGTTCCCACGTCGGCCCCTCAATGGCGGAATCGGTGTGTTGAGGACGTTGGAGCGTGGACCGGAGCGGGGGGGGGGAGAATCGTTGTGAGCGCTGACTGTGCGTCAGTGTTTGGGGGCAGCGTGCCAGTACCACTTGAAGTCGGACAGATTGCGTGTGTTAACGTCTTCTGATAACAAATTGCTAAGTTCTCTAATCAAATCGCCACGGCCTCGGCTGTTGCGAGCACCCGTTTGCGTCGGCCTTTAGAGTAGTGTGCTGGCACCCGGTAGATAATTTGGAAGGCTTCATTTGCGTCAAACTGGTGGTGCGTATCAATTAACTGTGCAAGAATTGGACTTGAAATTGATCAGTTTTTATTTTTGCCTGGCCAGGCAGGTATGTGTTCGCGAACTCTCTTCGCCAGACGCCTCGTTGTTCGGCCAATGTATCCTGCTTCACAGGAGCAGATAAATGAATAAGTGCGCTAGTGATAGCCATCCTTAAACATCGTCGTACTAATTCGTTTGCTGCTTCTCCTAGAAAAGGTAGTCTTAAAAAAGGTGTCTTTCTTTTTTGCAGTGGCAATAGCAGGCTTTGCGGTACGCTCCTTTATATTCCGAAGGATGAATCTCTCCGGATAACCGTTTTCGCGGAGTGTATTCTATAGCTGCTGGAGCTCTGCGTCAACCGTTTCAGGAGAGCAGATGTGGCGCACCCTGATCGCCAATCCCTGGACTAAATTTCGTTTTAGATTTAAGGGAACAAAGCTGTGAAGTTAATGTATTGTATTGTTTTCTTTCGGAATATTTTACGTTGGATAGACCTATCTTCTTTTCTGTGCATAATAACGTCTGGGAACACGATTTCGTTGTTAACCTCAGTATCTGCAGAAAACTTAAGTCAGTGGTGTGCTTTATCAAACGTTTGAACTAGCCCATCGATATCGATAGTGCTGCTTGGCAGGTAAAAGATAGCGCCTACGTATCGAGCATAGAAATCAAGGTCAGTGATAGCATCATTGAGGTATTTTTGCTCGACCTTGCCCATGAAGACGTTTGCGAGAAATAGTCCGAGCGGTGAGTCCATCGGCACCTCGTCTTTTTGCCTGTAGAGTTGACCGTTACAGAGAATCTGGACGTTTTGTTCGCATCGCGTCAGTAATTCTTTTAAGGTTTTCACGGTCATGCCAATATTTAAGTTCGTTACCCGTATAAAGTCAAATATGGTTTATGGTTTCTACTAAGGGCACGTTGGTAAACAGTGAGGATACATCTAATGACAGCATCTTCAGTCCGCCCACGTTAGTGTTTTTGATCGCTTCAACGAATTCAAATTTGTGTTTTAAACTTCGTGGATACAGACAACTTTGTAGCGGCTTTAACTTCTCTACCAACCCATTTGAAATGGTATGATAGGGTAAATTGCTCATACCCAGAATTGGACGAAGGGTAAGTTCTTGTTTGTGGATTTTTGGAAAGCCGTACATTCTGGGTATCGTCGTACCCACAGGTCTCAGTCTTTTAAACTCTTTGTCAGGCAAAAGCCCTTGTTTCTGGGGATTTTTTAGCACTTTTTTTCAGCTGATTTTCAACGGCCTCGGCCCTATCCCTGTCGTCCTTGGATTTTGAGAACTTTGTACGATCCGATAATATTTTTTCTATTTTCGTAACATAGTCCTTCTTATCCAGCAGTACTATTCCTGATCCCTTGTCTGGTCTGGTTAGCACAAAGTTATCATTTTGGTGAAGCTCACTGAGACTATCGAGATGGATCTTCATCAGTTGACCCTTGCACCTTGGAGCCTTCCATAAATACTGTTGACAGTGGTTTACCGGAGTTGATTAAAGATAATCAATTCCTCCAGGTGACTGGTGTGACCGGAGCAACCCCTGGGCGTAGCACCACACCTGGCTCGGATCCCACGGAGTGGGAGTGCCAAAAAGGCCACATTAAGGAGCTATTGCAAAACTGGACTCTTAGTCCGCTAGTCAGCCACTCCACACGAAAACACACATTGGGCTGACCACGCGGTCCTAGCCACGGCTTTTAGTGCACAGTGATAGTTTCAAGTGCATCAGATTGTTTATAGTGAGAAAAATGCGCTGAGCTGTCGATCTCACACTCTCCCCCACTCCCACAATCAGACCACTGTCTGAGCTGGTCAGTTGTCTGATGCGGAAGCGGGCGCAGCTGCTGGTGACCTCGTCTACGTGTACTACGGTCACGACCTGGCCCCCCAAACACAAGCACCAGGATTTCACAGAACAGGGGGTTGAACGGCTTACATCTCACATGCGTGAGATAGCCAGAGGTCACGTTAAGAAGGAGCCATCGCAGTTCGACTCTCAGACCAGCAGTCAGCCGCTCCACACAACACACATTGGACTGACTGTGAGATCTGTGTGTAATGGTCAGTTGGCAACCTTCCAACTCACGAAGTTTATCGCTACCGAACTCTTTTATCCTCCCCCACCTGAACCCGGTGCCATGAGAGAGTCAAAAAGGCCGGAGATGGGAGAGGGTGCAGGTGACTGGCACGGCCGTAGCCGCCTCTGGGCGTGCCACTACACCTGGTTCGGATCCCACGGAGTGGGAGTGCCATAAAGGCCACATTAAGAAGGAGCCATTGCAGCCCGACTGTAAGTCCGCCAATCAGCCACTCCACACAAAACACACATTGGGCTGACCACACGGTCCGATTTATCCCGTCAGTTGGTAACCTTCCAAGCCACGGCTTTTAGCGCACCCTGATAGTTTCAAGCGCGTCAGATTGTTTATAGTGAGGAAAATGCGCTGAGCTGTTGACCTCACTCTCTCCCCCACCCCCACAATCAGACCAACATCCGAGCCAGTCAGTTGTTTGATATGGGAGTGGGCGCATTGGCTGACGGGTGGGCGTACCCATCTTCGTGCACCACAGCACGACCAGCATTTACTAAATCAGGGGGTATGGAGGATCCATCGCCGTCTGACTCCCCATCCACTGGTCAGCCACTCGACACACACACTGGGCCGACGGCATGGTCAGGTGTTAGCGTCAGATTGGCAGATTGGAAACCGCGATATTCTCAGGAACGTGATGATGGGGAGGGTGTTTTCGATGTATTGTTGTAGCTAGAGAGCACTGATGTGTCTTAGCCTCCGGTAGTTTACCGCAGGTTGTCGTGGAGGCGCATGTGTCCTAAGAGGCCCATGCGGTGTGTAAATGTGCGGAAGTAGTGGGGGCAGTGGAGTCGGCCGCGGAGGCTGTATGTCGGAGCCCCAGGCACTGGTTCACCAGCCTCTATGCGATAGATTCGCAGGTGACCGACCAGGCCGCTGCGTGAGTTGAAGTTGCGGGCGCAGTGTGGGCAGGAGAAATCGGAAGAGGTTGGGGGGATGTTATTTGTTGTAGTGGAGGTGGCAATGGCGGTAAGAATGGCAGCAGCGGAGGGTGTGCATTGTGGTAAATTCCCCTGTTATGGATGCCCATGCGTCAGAATATGTCCATCCAATGAGTGAATCCGCGAGGGCAGTGAGGGCACTGGAGGCGGCGATCTCTGCTATGTGCTGGTGCTCCAGGCACTGGTTCACCAGTCTCTGTACAATGGATTCGCAAGTAACTGACCAGGCCGATGCGTGAGGTGAATGTGCAATCGCAATAAGGAATGTTTAGGAGATAGTCCCCATCGCTGATTGTGGTGGTGGTGACGGCGGCATTGGTGGAGGTAACAGGTGATTAGTATTGGCATGTGGTCTCTATGATGGTGGGAGTAATAGAATTAATATCAGGGGTGAGGGTGGGGGAGTCCGAAGGAGGGTTGGCAGAAGTTGACGTAGAATTTTGAGTTGTCGGATTGTTGGTGCATTGCGTCCAAAGATGTCCGACCAGGCCAATTCGCGCACAGAAGGTGCATTGACAGCTTGGGCATGTTGGAAGGGCCTTGGCATTGACGATGTTGGTCCGGGGCGCTGGTGACTTTCATGCTGCTCTTTTGGTCTTGGAGGTGGCGATCCTGTTGGCTTCGTAGATTGCTGCCCCTGTCTTCACTGTCCTACTCCAAGCAGGTCGCTCCGGTTGAGGTCCTCCCAGGTCACCGGGTTGATCTGCAGTTGCTTCAGGCAAGTCTTTAGAATGTCCTTGTAGCGTCTTATTTGACCCCTTTGTCGATGAGAACCCATGGTGACATCTCTAAAGAAGAGTCGTTTGGGTAGTTGTTCGTCGTCCATCCGCGCAAGGTGGCCGCTCCATCGCAGTTACAGTTGTTTTAGCTGAGCATAAATGCTGAGAAGGCCTGTTCGTTCCAACACTTCCGTGTCCGGGATCCTGTCTTGCCATGTCAGCTTTAGTATTCTGCGAAGGCAGCTGAGGAGAAAGGATTGAGCTTCCGCGCCTTATTTCGTAGACCGTCCACGGTTCCGCTCCATACAGCAGCGTCGGCAATATGACATCTTTGTACATCTTAAGTTGGGTGCTGTGGTGAAGACCGTGTCGATTTCAGACCACGTTCAGCATGCGTCCAAAGGCTTGGCTGGCTTTGGCGATCCGATGGGCGATCTCATCATTGACTTTGGTTCTGCGGGAGAGATTTCTGCCCAGGTACGTGAAGGTATCCACAGATTTCAGTTGGGCGCCATTGACATTGTTGTGATCTGCGGAGTAGGTGGTATTAGGCGGTGGCTGATGCATCACAACCGTTTCCTCAGTGTTGATGCGAAGTCCGAAGTTGTCACAGGCGGCAGCGAAGAGGTTCCTGCTCCTTTGCATTTCCCCTTCTGTCGTTGTATTGAGTGCGCAGTCATCAGCGAATAGAAAATCGTGGATTGTGGCTGCGGAGAAACGAGAGCGGAATGCATCTGACGTTTGTTGAGTAGTCGGCCGTCCATGAGGTAGGCGATGCGGATACTGGGGCATTCTTTACGGTAGGCGTCCGTTAGCATGGCAGAGAACATGAGACTAAAGAGGGTGGGTGCAAAAATGCAGCCCTGCTTCACTCCGTTGGTCACTGCGAAAGCTTCGGATACTAGCCCGTTGTCAGTAACGCGCGCCATCATCCCGTCGTGAAGCTGACGTACCATATGCGTGAAACATTCAGGACAGCCGAATTTCTGCATGATTTTCCACAGCCCGTTGCGATTTACCATATCAAAGGCTTTCGTCTGGTCCACGAAGGTAGTGTAGAGGTGAGTCCGCATTACTTGGCACTTCTCTTGCAGCTGTCGAGCGGAGAAGATCATGTCGATTGTTCCTCGGTGTCGTCGGAAGCCACATTGGCTTTCCAGGAGAACTCCTCGCTCCAGGTGAGCTTTCAGGCGATTGAGGAGAATGTGGGCAAGATTCAACAGCAAGATTCTTCGGTGGATGTCGCAGAGTTGGTGGTTTCCTTTCTTCTTGTAGAGGTGGACAATGGTTTTGTCTCTGAAATCCTGAGGGAATTGTCCTTTGTGCCACATCTCCTGGAAGAGCACAGTGAGTTGGTTCATCAGTTGGGGTCCGCCATGCTTGTAAATCTCAGTAGGAATCACGTCCGAGCCAGGTGCTTTCCCGCTGGAGAGTTGCTGCATGGCTCTGATGGTTTCTTGGATAGAGGGGGAGAGATCAAGGTCAGCGTTGATTTCCACTTCAGGCAGGCAATCGATGGTGGCGTTGGAGATGGTTGAGGGCTGATTGAGAACGCTTTGGAAATTTTTTGCCCATCGCTTCAGGATTTGCATCTACTCAGTAAGTAGTGTCCAGCCTTCGGCACTGAGAAGAGTGGCAGCGAAGAAGTTCTTTCATTCGTTTCGAACCGCGAACCCTTGGATTTCCTCTGCTTTGCGCGTCATTCAGGCATTCTGCATCTCCTGCAGCCATTGCTGTACAAGGTGTCGACTCCGGTAGAAGGCTGTCTTGTTTTCAGCCGTAGGGCGATTGACGTAGGCTTTGTGCAACTGGTTCTTCTTGATGAGCAGAGCGTTGATAGATGCGTCGTTGTCATCAAGCCAGTCTTGGTGCTGACGACGTGCGCGGCCGAGTACATCCAGGGTGGTGGATTGGATGGTGTCCCTTAGCTGACACCAACTGTTCTCTACGGAGATGTCCGCGTCGGCGACTGGAAGATTTGCTAGTCGGTTGGCCTGTTCGTTGCTGAAATGGAGATGGTGAGCAGGCATATTCAACGAAGCAGTGTTCAACTTACTTTGTGGTCGCTTACCTTGGAACCTTCTGCGTGGTTGCAGACGAAGCCTCATCTTGGAGATGACGAGGCGATGATCTGTCTATCCGTCGGCGCCGGGGATCGTCTTAGTTACCAGCACGTCCTGTTGATCTCGCCTCCAGACGAGAACATAGTCCAGCAGTTGCCTGTTTCTCGACCGGGGGTGTACCCAGGTCGCTTTATGCCGTATCAGGAAGCGGAAGAATGTGTTGGTAAGCAGGAGACGGTGTTCTGCACACGTTCGCAGAAGAAGGAGGCCGTTATCGTTGCGGCTGCCGAGAACATGGGGACCCAGCACTCCCTGCCAGGCAGCGTGTTCCGTCCCGACGCGGGCCTTGAAGTCACCAAAGACAATATACTTGTCCGCCTTCGGCACAGTCGCTGGCAGGGCGTGCAGGTCCTCGTAGAATTTGTTCTTCGTCGCATCAGAGCTCGTCATTGGGGGAGCGTAGGCACTGATGATGGTGGCGAATTTGTCTCCCCGAAGAGGCAGGCGGAGGCTCATCAGGTGATCATTGATACCCTGCGGTAGACAGGACAGACGTCCCACGATGTCGTTCCGGATGGCAAAGGTGACACCAGCGTCACGTTGTTCTGCCTTTTGCCAGCCGCTCCAGAAGAAGGTGTAGCCGGCACCCACCTCCTCCAGCTGACCCTGCTCAGAGAATCGGGTCTCGCTGAGAGCAGCAATGTCCACCCTGTAGTGCGCCAGTTCCCGAGCGACTAGCGCCACCCTCCGTTCCGGTTGGTTACTCCTGAGATCGTCTAAAAGGGATCTAGCATTCCAGGCTGCTAGAGTAAGCAAGCTCACTCGAGCAGCCTGGGGGTACCCCGGAGGGTACGGTGGGGGAAATTGGGACAGGAGTTCTTGTTGATATTTTTTAGAGTTTTTTGACCGCATGTAATTGCAGTCTGCTAGCCATAGTCTGCTGCAGCTGTCATGAGACCCAGCATTTGTTTAGGACACTTTTTCTAGCCCCCTCCCACACGAGGGGGTAAGCAGTGCTGTCCCTAAATAGGGCTGTTTAGTCATCCCAGGTGGCTACCGAACTCCACTATGGGTCACGATTTGGGTTAGTGAGATAACAACCGATTCGCCTAGGCTGCCTACGTGATTGCATGTCGCCATCGCCGTAGGACGTTTTTGACCGTGGGGAGGATGGAAGGGTGAGGAGCGAGGGAAAAGGGAAGAAGTAATAGTAAAGGAGAGGAGAACGAGAGAGGAGGCAAGAAGGGTGAGAGGAGGGGGAAGATTTTAAGTAGAAGGGGAGAGGGGGGACAAGGAGGACGGGAGAGGGGGAAGAACAGGGGGGAGGAAGTAAACGTACCGGGTGTGAAGACACACACAACACCGGAGACCCGCATCTTGTTTAGCCCGCAGGTCGTGGCGGTTGCCCGGGGTGTGGCCGCTGAGAAGAACCAGCTTCGAGGAGCAACAGGGGAGAGTTCGGTACTAGCTAGATGCAACCACAGGAGCATTCACCACCTGTACGAGACATACGGAGCGACCAAATACTACCTCTGTGATGCTACCCATAACTAGTACCCTCTACACCCCGGGACAGACACACACACACACACCCAAGACACTTATGAATTCTGTACATAGCTCATGATTACATTCCCATGTAATTGTAATGGCCTGATGATTAATTACTGAAAAACGTATTTGCCAACAGACTTTCTATTAAAACATGTGAATTTTTCCTGAATTAAATGCAGTTTTTCATCCTGTCATGATTGGCCGTTCGCATTTGACATTGTGCTTGAGGATTTTGTGTGTAGCGTCCAAATCGACATGCCGATTGATGCATGTATCATCTAAGTGCATAGCTTTCAGGAATTCGCGGCCTTTTCTCATTGGGTAGATGTCTAATATCCGAGTGCTCTCTCACGCGAATTTACGTCCGGTGTCCATTGTGCACATTGCAACCTGGGATAGATGGTCTCGTCTTCTGACTGCTTACTTATGTTCGTGCATGCAGGTTGAGACTGTTTTCCCAGTTTGCCCATCATAAACGGCATCACAACAGGAACATGGGATTTGTAGATAACACCTTTTCTATCAATAAAGCAACCCTGTTCTTAGGGGGTATACGTTGTGAGCGTAAGGTAGATGCAGGGTAGTGTGATATTTGTAGCTGTTTTTTTGCTCAGTTGTCTTTCGACAAGCTAGGATATATATTTTTTTAACGCCAGATTATTGGTTTTGGTGTCTGGGCTGCCTAGTCGTTCAAATACCTTTCTGTTTGACTCCTTGCCACTTCAAACTTCATCTGAGTATTCATTTTTGGAAAATAATTGCAAGAGGTATTTCATTGCCACCTGATAACTAATTTCGTCAGAGCAGTGTGTTTTGGCTCTATTTAGGAGATTGTAGACAGAATTCCTTTTGCGAGAGGTAGAGAGGTTACTCTCAAAGTGTACGATAACCTACAAATATGTTTCTTTGCGAAAAAAAAATGATGTATGGAGTGATCCATCAGTTTTTCGTTTTATGAGGACATCCAGAAATGAGAGTTGTCCATCGGTCTCCGTTTCAAACGTGAATTCAATTCCTGGAGGTCTAGAGTTTAGATCATTGTGGAGCAGGTTTAGGCGGTTTCCCTTGATGATGAAAAATGCGTCCTCAGCGTAGCGCAGCCATAGTTTTTGTTCATTTGTAGGAAGAGTTATCGATTCGAATTTGTACAATATGGCTTGGCCAGAAAACCGATATGGCGTTCCAATAAGAGCTCCTTTAATTTGTTGCTAGCATTGGCCGCAGAAAGAAAAGTTCATTCCTAGAAAAAGATATAGTATCGGGCGTAAAGTATTGTAAGGCCTGCAGTCGTTCTTCGTTACAGCATCTCCCTAGCTCCAGAGGAACCGGGGTAAAGAGTGAGAACGAAACAAATATTTCGTCAGGTGTGACTGTCAATCCTTTTAATTTTTATAGACAACCTTTTGAATCTTCAATGGAGTACTCAGAAATCTTTGTAAGTTGATGTATTTGGTAAATAGGCACTTTGGATGCACCGAGTAAGAAGACTATCGGTCACAGTAGCATACCAGTTTTGCGAATTTTCGGAAGACCATACATTTAGGGAATGTCGGATTCTTCCTGTTTTAAGAATTTAGCAAGAACTCTTTCCCGTTAGGCGTCTCAGTGATTTTTCAATGCACAAGTTTTGTAATTTTATGTGGTCAGCAGACAGAGGTTTGTATGTTGAATCATCTTTAACGAGTGACGACATCTTATCTATGTAGTCTGCTTTGTTTAGAATGGTAGTAGCAACTCTTTTGTCGGAAGCTACAGATGTCCTTAGCTTTTTAAGTGCATTTAAGGCCTTTTGTTCATCGAAAGATAATGCTGAGTGCTTATTTAGGTTCTTCAAGGCATGGGCAGTGCTGCTGCGAATTGTGAACTGCTCTTTTTCTGGAAGATTTTTTAACGATAGGATGGATTCTAAGCTCGTAATGGGAATCCAACGGATTTTACTCCATTCCTTTGCGCTGCACGTTTTCCTCTGTTGTTGTAAGGACCTTGGAAGATAGGTTCATAAGTTTGTTTGGACACTTAGTATCACTGGGACCTTCATGGGAAATCTCCATCCATTTTTTTCCAAGACGCTTCTCTTTTAGAGCCGCTCTAGTTCTGAGACACGTGTGGTCGCCTCGTGTAGCATTTCAAATACGTGTGTAGGGAGTCGATCATGGCACAACTGTGTAATTTTTTCTATTCTGCTCTTTGAATTTACGAAGTTGGACGTCCGCATCGGTTCTGAATGCTCCAAGCATTAGATGGTCATTACGGGTAGCGGCCTATAAGCCCTGGGATGATTTTATTGCCGGTTCTACACTCACCGGCAATGGTTCTCGTGTTAAAATTTTGCGAATTGCAAACTTATCCCGTCGTCAAACACAAAGCAAAACACTCCGATCGAATTTCATACGCAAATATTGAAATATAGACCATAGGGATCACTAACTGCACTTAACGCGTATTGGCGCAAACATCACCCAACAGTAGGATTTTGTGTTGGACAGGATTATTTAGTCAATTGTCCTTGTACACATCCCACAGTCGAGTTTACATTTTCCCAAATAATTTCACCTCTTCTTAATAAATAGATTTGGATACCTTTATTTGAATATATAAAGTGTGAAAGCACATATACGCGGTAGGAGCAGCACTGAAACTGTCTTATTTTTATTTGGGAAAGGTGAATGAATGAGTCAGAGTTGAAGCGTACTCGCCAAAGATGTCTACTATGCGCCCTTTAGCATGGTTGGCGCTGAGACGATGACATAGGCGTACAGTAATTTAGAGTGCTACTAAACCTGCGCAGCATCCCATAACAAACACCAGACACGGGTATGTGGTCGCATACCTAGGCGCAGGCTAACATTCCATCCCCGCATCGGATGTTTGACCTGCTCGAACGTTGGACAGGTGACTGGAATGGGGAAGAGAAAAGGAGATCGATTCTGGGGACTACGTCTCCGTGGCATTCAGCGCCCATTTCTTACTACAATCAATCTGACGCACTTTTAAACTTTCATGGTTGGTCTAAAACCGTAACCCGAAAGAACGTACACTGACGGAATAACCCTTTCCCCTATCAGGACAAAGATTCAGGCTGAATTGACTTCATCTGCTTGGCACGCCCATCAAAGTGAGAAGCGAGCATGAAATATTTGTCGATTCTACGCTAATCATACTCGTGTGGCACGCTTAGACGGGCTGTTCAGTTTCGTCACTCGATTGTCATCCGATCGTCCTTTGGTCTTCTTGGCTCCACTTCAACACCGCACACGGGTGTGTTATGGTGGAGAGTGTGCGGTAGATGCTGCGCAAGACACTGTCCCTGTGTTCACCATGTTGTGAGGCAAACGGCAGACATCGTCATTAGCGACGGTCGAACTGACCTATGCCAGGATTTAAGGCTAAATTACATAAGAATCCGCTTGGGAATGTTTCAGTTGCCCTTCCTCCATCTGCTTTTTTCGTCTTTTAAAGGCACTAGGCTGGAATAGGCTGTTAGTCTTTGGTGCATTAATATTTACTATTCTATTTTACCACAAAATAACCGCCCTCTGTCTAACTGAAAGATTATTTTCTTGACACCTTTGAAATAACCCACAATTATTTTTCATAGGTGAAGTGCTTTTAAATTTTGCAACCAGCCCCCCAGAGAAGGCTAGATTTAGAAGGTTAAGACTCTCACTCTATTGACTGGATTAAAACTGTTCATTGGCATCCAGTGATAGTGTATTCGAGGCTGGAAATATTGAGAGGAAATTGCGTCCAACTTCCATTAGAATAAAAAAAACTTGCACCCAACTACCATTCCTCTTTGCTGTTTCAAAGCAAGTTCGACTTTTATTTCGCTCAGTCGGGTATTGCTACAGCGGCACATAATGTATCAAGTGCAAAATGGGAGACAATTCGATACTTCTTTAGCCGCCAATACGTGTCTCCGGCGCATTCTTGAAACTGACAGTGCTTACTGCAAACAGGGACATTTACAGCATTGGTCCTCGGTAGTATCCTTACAATTGTCTTTGCACAATGAGACTCATTACAACCTCTCAGGTGCATAAAATTTTCACGCCTTACTTTTCATAAAGGCTAGAAATTTGTGAAAACAAGACGCCAATGAGATACAGATAGGCGAAGTACGAAGTATATTGTATATTTCTCTTGGTCTAAAAAAGATCCAGGCCACCAAGGGCGACAATTTACGCATTCAAAGATATTTATTACCCACTGAAATTCTTGTGATGCTTTTATTTACGAGCGTTATAAGATAGTCAATTTGGAAGAGAGAAGATTCTTTAGATAAAGAGAAATTTTAATGCGTATATTTTCGAGACTGGTCCCCAGCTCGTCATCAGCCATTAACTAATTAACTGCTCAAAAGTAGCAAAATCTGCCATGTCAAGCTTGTATCTAATTAAGCGAGCGTTTGCAAAGTTCGACAAAGAGTGCTTTAATAAGGTCTTCGGGATGTTCGTGAGACCACAATTGGAATTTGCCATACAAGCCTGGAGACCATGGTCTGTCAAAGACCACAACACCCTTGAGAAGGTCCAAAGACGTGCAACCAAGCTTGTTCAAGATCAAAGCTGCCTGCCTTACGAGACACGATTGTCTAATCTTGATCTGTTCCCTCTGGACTATAGACAGCTACGCGGTGACTGAATACAAGCCTTTCGAATGCTGCGGCTTCAGGATTGTTGCCTTGCATCTGGCGACTTCTTTGAGCTGGCCACTACCACTACTTTGCGAGGACATCCCATTAAACTACGTGTGACAGGTGCAAGACTCGACACAAGAAGGTTCTTCTTCTCCAACAGAGTGATTAAGGCCTGGAATGCTCTGCCGGCCGACATAATCATGTCCCCATCCGTTGACAATTTTAAGCGGAAGTTTGACCGGTACAGCCATAAGTACCACCACGACATCCGAACCTAACACATTTCCTGAAACATATTCCCGTCCACAATATTCGCGTCATATAACATACTACTCCCTATTGTTGAGTAACATTATTTTATAATTGTTTGTCCGATGCCCTGCAGTGTGTCCGGGAGATAACCCTTTGTCCAAAGTCCATTATATGTCAGCCTATTTTTAATTTACAGTGTCACTGACATCAATAGGGAGCTCAAAGGCTTCGCCTATATTTCCCTTAATAAAACTGAACTGAACTGAACTGAAATATAGTATTCTACAGTTGAAAGAAATCTGCGCCAATACGCGTTAATTGCATTTTTTTCATCCCTTCTGGATTCGCTGTGCTCAATTACACATTTCCTTGGAGATTGCATAGATAGAATCCAAATTAATATGCTGATTGAGGCATGCTTCATTCAAACGCATTGCTTCAAGCAATTTATGGCCTTTTCTGATTGAGAAGGCACCAGTGATCCCATGAGACATGTTTAATTACCAAAAGAAATCACTTCGATCTGCTCCACATATGTAGTATTTGCCTAAAAACATTCAATTTTTCTGGTTGGACCCTCGTTGTCTTCGAAGATGTACACACGTGACTGTCTGAAAACTCAGACTAATAAAATTGATGTTACCGTAATCGCAAGTTTATTTTATTTTTTTGCAAAACGCGTATATGCTTCGCACACTTGTTTGTATTTATCCGTAACAAAGTTTTTAGCAATGCTTTATGTCAAGTTCTTTCAAATTATGATTCAATAGACATACTGAAAACAGTTGAAATGTTTATCCCGGCACCTCACGCTAATCAAATATAAAACTGTTGGTTCGTTAGCATGACTTCAAGAATGCAGAAACCTTAAACATGTTGCAGCTACTTACGATGCTGTCCACGAGTGGCATAAGATTCGGGGACTCGAGGATTCCGATTCCGCCAAACTGAATGCCTTAAAAAAACACTGTTTCCTATGAAAGCCCGGGAATCCCTAAAACAGACCTAAAAAAACTGATTCTTCGAAAAACAGTGACCTCTGGAGCAGTCTGATGCCTGAGGCCATGAGATGGCCTCCATCTCTTGGAAGGGACGGGGAACGCTCCTTTTATCTGTTCTACTGGGCTTTTTATGAGGTCACAGGCGAAATGTACGGTGCAGACTTCTGTGTCTTCGCTGAACGCATCTCTGACCTTGGCACGACCTTGTCAGATGCTAAGAATTGCCTCCAACTCTACTGCAGCGTTACCGCTCACAATTATGGTTTGCAGTGTTTTTTTTCACTTCACCTAAATTCGGTCTAGAACCGGCTTGTATTCTGAGAACAACTGTCATTGAGAAGTAGACAGTTGACGCCACCTAGGCTGCGATAATGGACGCTGTCAGAGAGTGAACTGGTGAATTGGAGAAAGAGCAGTTAAGGCGGTGAACTGCTTACCCACGGCACTCTGCACGTACTCCTCACTAAAAACACTGTGACTAGCTTCTAAATTATTATGAGGTGCTGAAAGCCCTGGCTTGGAAAGCGGCCAATTGATGCTTATACCAGACCAAACCATCAGCCCAGTGTGTGTTTTGCGTTGAGTGGCTGATTGGTGGACTGCGAGCCAGATGGCGATGGCCCCTTCTTACCCCCTGGTTCTGAGAATCCTGGTGTGTGCGTTATGGGGGCCAGGCCATGATGTAGCGCACGAAGATGGGTACGCCTACACGTTAGCCAATGCGCACAATCCCAAATCAGACGACTGACCAGCTCGGACGGTGGTCTGATTGTGGGGGTGGATGAGAGAGTGCGGTCGACGGCCCAGCGCATTTCCCTCACTATAAACAATCTGAAGCGCTTGAATCTATCAGGGTGTGCTAAAATCTTTGGCTAGGATGTTTTCCAACTGATGGAAACACTCAGACCACGTGGTTGGTCCAGGGCGTGCGTTTGTGCGCAATGGATGACTGGCCTGCGACCTCTCCAATCTCTAGTTATTTTGACTCTGTCTTGGCATCGGGTTAAGGTGAGAGAGTGGAACAGAGAGTGAGGTAGATGCAGCGCAAGTCTTGTCTCAATGTAATGCAGCGCGAGTCACCTTGCCTCCACAGCATATGGTGGATATCATTGAACACGACTGCCGAACTATCGTTTGTTAGTGATGTAGATGCCGCGGAAGTCTACTCTTACTATAATCCAGCACGAGTCACCATCCCTGCACAGCATATAGTGGACACCGTTGCACACAACGGTTGAACTATCGTAAGTGTGTGTGTTTTTGTGCCTCTAAATGGGCACGTAAATGATGAGCTAGACCAAAACAGGTGTCAAATCAGAGTACGGAAGTCGACATCATTCTGGGATGAGGTCCCATAGTAAATGCCGAACATGGGGGTGTGCATCCCAAATTGAGCAAAGAAGACCTTTCATGGTTAAGTAAATATTGCACACTGAAATAAGTAATGCCATCTTTCTTAGGAATTTCTTAATAAGTCCGGCTTCAAGTCTTCACAAACTTTCCTGTTCACAACAACTGACAACTGGAATTTCTTCGCTGCCGCTGGCCAAGCTCCCCAAAACGTCAGCAAGCAAACAAACCAGTTCCGCTTCAAATTTATCTGAATTTCATCTCGGATCTGAGAATCGTAAATGGTTGGAGCGACAATCCATTGTTCGTCTGCTTCTGAGGCCTAAACTGATTTACATTCTCCACCAGTGTTGATGATCGGCGGTCTAAAAACTAGGAGCTTTTGGCCTGCTGGTGCACGCCCAGAAGGATGCCAGATACTTAGATATTTCTGCACTCGCGTTCAATACGGTGTGGCTGGTGCCAGGACAGTTAGTTTTCTTAACACAACCTTTGTGGTAGTCCCACAAACATGGTATCAGAGCCACCCCTTATGCGGAAACGAGGTCGTGCATGGTGCGCGTAGGCGGGCTGTTACACTTTATCCATCACAATGCCCGAGTTCACTTTCGGTCGGCTTGACATTATCTTGTCATCGGATCCGAGCAAATGAGGGAGGAGAGTGTATGGTAGCTGGTGTGCAAGTCAGCCTTCAACCGCTAGTCATCGATGCTCCGACCCTTCGGTAAGGCACACGGGCGGCACCTTTAGTCGCGACGGTCAAACTTGCTAATACGTCTCTTCTCTATTCCGTTTTTGTATTTAATTCAGATGGCAGCATCCAACCTAACACACATTTTTCATTTTTTTATATCATCCAAAACGAATCCTGTGCGCGTTATTGGGTTTGCAAAATATTTCATTGATAAATTTGCATCGCAATAGTACCTGCTGAGGTAAACTCTGCCCTCATTGCTTCGAAATTCCTGTCGTGTTGATTCGCAGTTGAAGATGAAAGATAATATTTATTGCCGTTTAACCTGTACGGTTACTGGACGTGCTGGCTGCGCATGAGCATAGGAACCATTTTGGACTGTCTGCTCGATTTATGCATACTAAATTTCGTTGGGCACTTTGCCAGAAAGAGAACACAGATTGCTTGATATTTTTATCCTATAAATTCCAAAATATCTCATTAGTTTGAAAATTTTGTCAAGCAGGATGCCACACAGTTTATTTTGTGAACGCTAATTCGCGCCTACAGCTATCCTACCCGTTAGGAAATCATGCAGCACGAAAGGTCAGATTGTCCTTAAAGTTGTTAATTCAGATAATCGCAGGAAACTGTTATAAGACCGTCAAAGGTGATATTTTCACATAAAATAATCCTATTTATTTACAAGAACGATTACAGATTGAAGGTGAAGTTTGTTTGACTGCATGCAAACTTCGTTATGAGAAAAGTCAGAAAGAAATATTGAAAGAAGGAAAGGGTAACTCAGTACTGATTCCGTGTATAGGCAAAATTTTAAGCTCCTTACTTCGGCTCGATAAGGAGGGATGTTAGACAGTGGTACTGCAGATTTTAACTTGGTTAACTTTCTCAAAAATGATAGATTAACCTGATCGCACGAACGTTATTACGAGCACCATGTTGTCTAGTTGGGTTCATATCAATATATTTCTTACATCTGACCATTTTTATGAATGGCTAAACATGCCTTCTCTGTTTTTTATTGTCTGCTTGTCTTTTTTCATAACGCCAATCACTACAATTGCCAGAAGAAAACTTAAACTCAAATTTAAAGCGGTCACTTTTGTTTGGGTACTGGCAATATAAGCAAAGGCGCAAAACTAATTTATTCTCAAATTATCGGAAAAAAAGGCTTTTATGGATGCCAACCAATGATTAACTGAAGGTTTAGCAAATATTAAATTAAATTTCATGTGAAACCAGTGCTTTCACAATCCATACCTAGTCAAAGCATTTGTAGGGAAAGATGTGAAAAGATATAAACAGTTCTGTCAGCAATAACTAATGAAAACCACAGAGTACTAATTTTTAATTCTTCCACGTGGCTGATCACTCGTTAAAAGCATAATCTTTTCTGTTTATGTTTACATGTCAAAAATTTAATCTATATTCAGTTGTGCTGAATAGGTTTTTTGTAAACAAGCGAGTCCCATTCTCTTTTAATTATCACCACGGACAATTTTAATGGTTGCATTTAATTTTCACCTTTATTAATGTTCTCTTAGCAGGTCAGTGAATCGTAGGCTTCACACCTAATGTCAGAGACCTATTTTTTCCTGACCTCAAGAATTAAACGTCAGCTTTTTAAATTGTCCTCAACAAAAACGTAATTATACACAGGTTTTGGAACAAAATAGACTCCGTCATTAGAGGGGTCGGCAATTATCCGCGTGCTTGGCTATGAAAGCACATAAAAGAAGTCCATGCATATGAACCCTTAAGTCCAAATTCATTCCTTTCCTTACGGGCGGCCCTTTGGGAAAAGCTCGTCTTACAACTATATCAATTTTAAACTATTTAGTTTTGGCATTCCTTCTAAAAAAGCAATACAAATTTGCATTTTCTTAGAACAATAGAAAAGAGTAAAAGTAGTGTTAACTATGTAAGTGGTTTAACTAATTTTTCGCCAAAAATTCGCATTTATTGTGTACAAAGTAATTTGAGCTGGCTTTCCAAGCTACGCAGTTTGAGTGCATGTTTAATTGGTATACAAGGAGTGATATCTTTCTTATGTGTGTTTTAATCTTTTAAATATCCTGGTGCAAACGTACATACTAAGTACGGTACCAGTGAGTGCACTTATTCATCTGTGAGTGTTCATCAACAAATATATATAAGTATATATATATATATATATATATCAATTGCCTGAGGTAAATATGGCAAGTTGCAATAAAGTTAGTTTGCGACCAAAAATGTTTGTGAAGATGACTCCGATCCCAAGAAATTAAATAAATGTGTATAAAATAGCAACCCTGAAAATGTGGTATTATCTTAACGAAGTATTGTTTTTAATAGTGACAAAAACACTTTCGGAACGGTCAATGCCATCTCTCAGGCATTAATTTGTGCCATTTCCGCACAGCTTTCGAATTTTTGACTATTTCTTTAGTTTGTACCTAAAGACAAGGCCGTTTTATATCTCGCTAGATGGTCAATTATTAAAATGGTTTACATATTCGACCCCTAAAGACGACATTTCAACTGCTGTATGCAATCAAATTAATGTTTATGTGATTTTCCTTAGCATATATAGACATTTTAAATTGGTTTCTTGCATATTGTAGGCAAGTAAATGGAGTCCAGTGTTCTTCCTACAAAATTATAGTGAACTTAGTGCAGTTTGACTACATAGTACTAAGTTGAGTTTTCAGTCCATAAAACTCTATTTACATGAAAACAATATGAATGATTCTTGTTATTTCGTAACAATTCTTTTAAGTCTGTCTACTAGTTAATCCCTAGAGAGCCATCTCCCATAAACTAACACTTGTGATTAGAAAGTGGTATCGTAAAGGCAAAGTAAATCGTTCTTTAAAAATTGGCTATCTTTATGGGGGCTCAAAAACAGTTTAAATGCAGTTAAATATCACCTTTCTTTGACTGTCAAAACTACTTATTTCTGGAGTACTTACATGGTTATTATCTGGTTATTTTCTGCGGATAGGGCAATGCTAAGGTAAACTTCTGATAGGTATATAGAACACCGGTGCCAACTTCAAAAATCAAAATTATGCATTCATTTTTGTTACTGTTATCGGCAAGACAACGAGCCCGTGGACTTTCAATCAACAGGTCGTGTGTTCAAGACTTCTGGACGGGGTAACAAGTGGGGTTGGAAATGGATGGCTGATGACAGCTCCTACGTCAGAAATGGCCATTGTAGTCATGCTGATCTTTAACGATAATGATTATATGCATATGTATATATATAAATGATTATATATATATATATATATATATAAATTTCGTGTCTGACCCTAAAAGGTCATGTCCGAATCATCTGACTCCATGTCCTGCACTTAATAATTTCAGAAATTATTTCCTTGATATATATATATATTGGAAAACGGGCATCCTCAAAAGTGTAATTCGAAGAAAAGAAGTTCTTTGGGAAACAAAAAGTAACTTTATTAGGTAAAAATTCGACACTGGTTCCCCAGGTCGTCGTCAGACTTGTGGTAAGTGTGCAAAAAAAACAGTTAAAATGTTAAAAGTGCCGGAAACTCGATATTACTGAATCAGTCTTGCCAATAGCTGTCATTTTGGCTGGACGTCTGATTCGGATTTGCTTCTGCTTTTTCCAATTTTCCTTGAGATTGTTGTACACGGCATCCAATTTGATGTGCCGATTAATGCACGAGTTATCAGAAGGAATGGCCTCTAAGAATTCCCGGCCTCTCTTAGATGGGCAGAAGTCAACAATACGAGTTTTGACCCATATAAATTTGTGCCTAGTTTTTAGTGTATGCATGGCAACTTGAGACAGGTGGTCTCATCTCTTTACAGCCAACTGATGTTCATGTAGGCGTGTAGAGACCTATTTGCCTGTTTGGCCGAAACAAACCACAGTAGAACTGTTAAACGAGATGTTGTAAATGACTTCTTTTTTTATCTAAATAGTCAACCCTATGCTTAGGGTGTACAAGCTGGTTTCGAAGTGCAGTTGTTGATTTGTGTAACACGTAAATTTGGTGCTTCCGCAGGTGTCTTTTAACGAGATCAGACACGTTCTTAATGTATGGAAGTGCTCGCCAGTTTTTTTTATTTGGGCGCTTGATCAGAACAATCTAGTTCCTTACCATTTTCTTTTAATTCATGATGTCTCATGCATCTATGTAAAATATCTCTAGGGTAACCGTTGCTGGGAAACTGTTTAAATAGATAAGTTAGTTCGATTTGATAAAGTTCCTTGGTAGAACAGTGGGTTTTTGCTCGGTTGATGAGGGTGTTGACAGTGCTTCGTTTGTGGGCTACAGGGTGGTTGCTCTCATTATGTAGGATAACATCCGCATGAGCTTCTTTGCGGTAAACTGATGTTTAGAAGGTCCTGGCAATTTTTCGCCGTACGAGGTCGTCAAGAAAAGTTAGTAAGTTGTCAATTAAGTTTTCGAGAATTAAGGTTATTCCAGGTATCGTCGAATTTATAATAATGTGCAGTGTTTCCAGTCAGTCCCGTTTGATGAGGATAAACGTGTCATCGACGTAGCGTACCCATAACTTTGGGTTAACCAGTGGAAGGACAGTAGCTTCTAACTTTTGCATCGTTACTTCTGTCAGGAAGCCAGAGATGGGTGAGCCCATAGGGGCTCCCTTTCGCTGTTGATATAACCCTTGTGAGAATTTGAAATTCGTTTCTAGGAATAATTTCAAGAGTTCAACCAAGGCAGGTATAAAAACATCCATGTCATAAGCGTAGAGTAATTATTCTGTGTATTGCCTTGCCTGATCTAATGGTGTGGTTGTAGAGAATGAAACAACGTCGAAAAACTATTATTTCATCCGCTGCAATGATAAGTCTTCGTATTTTGACCAGAAACCCTAGAAAATTGTCAATTAATGTTTCATAATTCTTTTTCAATGGGTTTAATTTGCGGAAAAGCCACGTAGAAAGCTTATAATTGGGCGCACCGATTAACGATACCATCGGTCGCAGTGACAGCTTTGGTTGGTGACCTTAGGTAGTCCATAGATCTTAGCTATGGTTGGTTCGGTTTGTCTCGAGGATTTGGTAATATCTCCTGATATTTGCTTCTTTCCCGTTAGACGTAAAGTACTTTTTTAATCAATGAATTCTGTGTTTTGGTGGGATCTGAGTCAACATGTTTAAAGGTTGACCTATCTTGTAACAATGACAGCATATTTTTATTTTATTCTGCTTTGTCCAAAATAGCTGGTGAATCTCCTTTGTCTGCAGGAAGAATAACGATGCTTTTGTCTGTTTTGAGAGATTTCAGGGCTTTTATTTCTTCGTTTGATAGTACTGAAAATTAATTTTGGTTCTTTAAAGCATGCAGAGTGTAATTTTGAAAAGTGGAACATTCATCTTCTGTACGAGATTCCACTGATAGAATGGACTCCAATTTGGCAAAAAAGTCCAGGTATTTCAAGTCCTCAAGATAACATTGTAATCCGTTCGAAAGTACATGTTCTTCCATTATTGTAAGGTTTCTAGAGGACAGATTTCTTAAATCTTTTGAGCAATTTGGGTTTAAGTAAGATTGTTGGGTAACGGCCATCCATTTCTTGTCTTAAAATGTCTCCCTTTCTTCTGTCATTTGACGTTAGACACAAAGTTAATGGTGTCATTTAGAGATTCAAATATGTGAGACAGACTTTGTAGTGCAACTGTCCATTTGGGTTTTATTTGTAGACTCACACAAACATGAAAATACGTTGCCGAGAAAAACAAACGTCCACAATATCGTTTAGCAATTCATATGACTAAGATCGATTTAAAAAACAATTGTTATAAGTTAACTGTTTAAAAAAACACTTTAATTAGATATTTCGTTGTCCAATGTCTGCCCACGCAGCCGTTCTCCAAGATTTATTCAAAGAAAATATTGGGACTTTTGACCGTTGTTTTCGACTTCACTAAAAATAAAGCATCCAATGTCCGCTGAAAAATGAAAGAACTCGCTTGTTTTTTTTCTATTAGAGCGTTTTTTGCTATATTTGCTAACTTTTCAGCCTTGTTTTATATTTAGAATGCGCAACCGCGAGGCCAAAATAAATAATAAAATTTTGCGAAGAAATGTCAATCTTCTGCCCCTTCCATTTCAACATTCCATATTCAGTAACAGTCAACTGCGCATAGATATTGCCTGGAAATCTTTCGCGTACGGCGTAAAAGGGTAAAAAACGGCAGTTCGGGGCTTTTCGTATACTGTTTGTTTCCAGTCCCAATTATCAGTGTGGTAAAAAATACACACACGAGTTTAGTACGTAGTTTTTTGGCATAAAAAGTCAGACATTCGCAAAAGTGAATTTTTAAAACTAAATCAGTCCTCGTTTTCCCAAAAAATACGACATCTCATATTTCCATTTATCTGATTTTCGTGAACGCAAGATTGAACTTTCGTTTTCTGAAGGGATATATTTAAAACTTTTCTAATTTATATTAATATTCACTTGACGTACTACGCAAAAAAAAAACAAGAAAGTTCTGTACAGACGTTTCAGTAGTGTAGGAAAACACCTAGAAATCAAGAAATAGTCGGTTGGGTCCCATTTTGTCTAGTTTTGCCTTCAATTAAAAGATTTGAAATAAAAACTTTCCTAGTAAACAGCATTTTGCACCTCAAATCAGCACCTTAAACACAATTAACAACTTCAAATATGTGTCATACCACCATATTAAATTTCAAGGATAAAATTTCGGCTGTATCTTGCAGATGTAAGTGCCTCCAAGATTAAAAACCAAAATTTATTCACATACTTTGATATCCGAGTTAAACATGTGATTTTAATCAATTTAGCTTCACTTGCATTGCATTAGGCAAACAAGTGGATAAGATCCCATCATCTTTTAAGTTAAATGTGTTCTTTTATTTATGTGCAATGATTTAATCATATTCCTACCCATACAGTTTTTATTTATTTCAGCATAACCCATATTTTCTTCCATTCTTGCAATGCTCAGTTCCCTGCCTTTGCTGGCAATATTCAGCTGCCTTCTCTACTACTAGCCACTGTTCGGCTGCTGTCGGGTCTCGGGAGTGAGTCTCAAGGCAGAGCGGAACGAGTGAATTCCGTTAGCGATCAGTGAGCGTTCATCAACGAATTCAAGTCAATATTCCCGATCTAAACCGGCAAGACAACGAGCCAGTGGCTCAATGGTTAGAGCGTTGAACTTCTGATCAGCTAGTCGCGGGTTCGAGACTCGGGTATTGCACCACCTGGGGTTGGGTATGACTGGCTGACGACGGCTAATAAGCCAGAAATGGTCATTTCAGTCCCCTTGTCATTGCCGGCAATATTCATCTGCCTACATTTCAGAAGTTCGGGTAACGTTTCATGAGACAGCACATCTACTGTGCCATATCAACTGCAGACCCCACAGAAAAGGCGGCGACAGAATACGGTTGAGACTGTCAGCGACTGCGTAAAGAGGGAGTTGGAGTGCAATAAACTTGAGGGAGTGCACCACGCATTTTATGTACCAAGGTATAGTGAATTTGATTTCTTCCGGTCTAAGGGACTGGGAGTAGCGACTGACGGCCTGTACCCACAGTCGTCAAGAAAATATATTTGTAAGCGCAATGACGACGATGAAAAGGTGCTCAGCAGAGCCAGACGCATTGGTTTTTTTAACCAATGCGAGGACTAACCTTTACAAATGAGGTATCTGGCAGAACAGTAGTCTCACACACGGTATCTTCAGGAGCGCCGGGTTTATGCCACCTGCGTAGTTCCGACCAGAAATCCAATTTTTACGAACCTCTGTGGAGGAGTGGAAGGGCCGGATGTCATTGGAGGTAGAAAGCAGCTGGCTAACGGACCGACGACGGGTCGATTTACGCGCACTGTTTACCGGCTCAGAGTACACGTACCTGGAGACGGAAGTGAGGACGCAGGAGAAAAAGAGAAACAAAACCAAAGTAAGCAATTCTCAGTTCCCTGCCTTTGACGGCACTATTCAGCTGCCTATTCTACAGCCAGCCACTGTTCGGCTGCTGTCGGGTCTCGGGAGTGAGTCTCAAGGCAGAGCGGAACGAGTGAATTCCGTTAGCGATCAGTGAGCGTTCATCAACGAGTCTAGTGTTCAATTTGTTTTTGGATTTTTTCACTAAAGGAAGTGTTTTAAAATAACAAATGTCAACGAATGTCAAAATTTATTCCCGAGCTTTGACATTGCCTAACGATTCACTACGCCAATTGCGGTGTAGACCATAAGTGTAGAATAACATTTTTTCTCTTTTTACAGTCATAAATTAATCCGAAACATTGAATTCATATCGTATATTTGTTCTGCCTGTCTTTTAATATAGAAAGCCTAGTTAAAGGAGAGGAAAAAGATCCTATTAAATCCATTCTGAAAGGCAAATATTTTTCCTATCTTTCAGTTTGACGTCAACGAACTGATCAGTTGCATTTTCACTTCAATGTAAATTTGTATGAAATAGTTAACGTTTTGAAAATAAAAAAACCTGCCTTGAAACATATAGGTCACCAGTCGGAGAAACTGCCCACATTTGCAAATAAATGGAGCTGAAAGACTATTTCTAAACTCCGTTAAGCTTAATTGGGCGGAAGAAAAAAACCAGAAGGCAAAATAAAGTACTTGATAGCCACAATGTCTGGGGGAAAAAACTTTCAAGGCGATTGAGATAATTTTGGTTTAATAGAAATCAAGTTGAATACTTGAAATTCAGTCAAGCGGAAGAAGGTTGCTCGCTTTGTCATACAACAGTACTCCGCAAAAGGATGTTTTTCAAAACATCTCATGTAAGTTAGTTTTTAAATTATTTTCGTTAGGAATTAAATAGTTTTTTTTATCAAAACTCACAATGGCTGTCGCAATAACTATTATATTATTGGCACACATAGTTCAAAATGATACTGCTGGTGCAAATGTTAAGCTCTTTTATTTCCATAGAAATTAACGCGAGAAGATGGGGTGAATACTTTGGGACAATTATATTCAGACGTGATCATAAATTTTATAAGAATATTTCAGAAGAAATACACCAGCTTCTACGGAATAGCCATGGACTTTGTACGGGCCGCAAGCAGTTCACAAATGTTAAGCTATCCCGCACTGACAAAACAGGTAACATTAAACACATCTTAGCACCTGACCTATCGAGATGGTGAATCCTGTAAAGAAAATGCACACACAGTAGGTGACCTAACTCATGCAGTGTGTGATATAAATTTGCGTTCGTAATTAAGCGTATATTTTTTCACGTTATTTGGGTTTTTGAATAGGTTTGAGGCTCACAAAGCCTCAGGCAAGGTTTGGGCGAAATCCGAGGTTGCCGAACATGCAAGAAATTTCGTATGCTATTAAATGTCACAGTGCAAATTCCATCGCTTTTGTCTATCTTGCTGTCAAAGAACATTATCATAAGTTAGCAAGGTTTAAAATAAAACTCTTCTGGAGCTGGAAAATGTGATCTGCAGCCAATGAAAATCAGATACATGTAAAAGTAAGGAATCGGATTGTTTTACAGAAATAATAAGTGCATTCAGCTTTAAAATGTTTTTGTGCAAATTACTGACGTATTTTGCCACAAAACGCAGGATTGAATTTATTTACCAGTATTTTTGCTTTACTACGTGGAAATGAAGATCTTTAGCAAAATACGCACAACATATAGTGGAGGTGGACTAAAAAATCATCTTAATTAAATTACAGGTATACCAAAAGATACTTTTATATAATATAGTTTCCACTTATCTGGAATTCAGAAACAAAACGGACAAAATATATCCAGTCATATATATGTATATATATACAATAGAATGATGAACTCATTAATTGTTATCCCCGAAATTTAAGATGGTGGTATGACACATATTTGAAGTTGTTAATTGTGTTTTAGGTACAGATTTGAGGTGCAAAATGCTGTTTACTAAGAAAATGTTCATTTCAAATCTTTTTATTGAAGGCAAAACTGGACAAAATGGGAGCCCAACCAAACGTTTTTTGATTTCTAGGTGTTTTCCTACACTACTGAACCTTTTGAACAAAACTTTCTTGTTTTTTGCATTGTACTCTAAGTGAACATTAATATAAACTAGAAAAAGTTTTAAATATATCCCTTCAGAAAACGGAAAGTTTCAATCTTGCGTTCACAAAAATCAGGTTAATGGAAATATGAGATGTCGTATTGTTTTCGGGAAAACAAGGACTGATTAAGTTTTAAAAATTCACTTTTGCAAATGTGTGACTTTTTAGGCCAAGAAACTACGTATTTAACTCGTATGAGTGTATTTTTTACCTAATCGATAATTGGGACTGGAAACAAGCATGTTTACGAAAAGCCGCCAAATGCCATTATTTACCCTCTCCCGCCGTATGCGAAAAATTTCCAGACAATATCTATGTGTAGTTGACTGTTAATGAATTCAGAATGTTGAAGCGGATAGGGCAGAAGATTGACATTTCTTCGCAAAATCTTTGTATTTATTTTGGCCACTCGTTTGCGCATTTAAATCTCAAACTGGGCCGAACAGTAAGCAAATATAGCAAAAAATGCTCTACTAGAAAGAAATAAGTGAGTTTATTCATTTTCAGTGGACATTGTATCCTTTATTTGTAGTGAAGACGAAAAAGACGATCAAATTTCCATATGATTTCATGAGAAAGGGCACGTTCTGGTTATTTATAATTATTATACTGTTAAAATTATTTTTATAATATAATATAATATAAACATGACATATAAGCCTGTCACCCTCTATAAATACTATGATACGAGGAACGATACTCACCTCTAACGATGGAAGCTTGTATGCTTTTGGGAAAACGTCAGGAAAATACACCTTAAGTCACTGAAATCAACTTTTCTTCTTATATATATATATATATATATATATATATATATATATATATATATATATATATATATATATATATATATATTAGAATCTTTTGTTGTGTATTTGCAGTCTTAGAATGGGTTTTTAAAGTAAACCAATGAAACAAAAATGCTCCAATATAAAGAAAAGCTTCTTTATTTCATTTTCAGCCGATAATTTATAAATTATTATCAGGGAAAGTCGCAAAACCGATGAAACTCACATATTTTAAGTTTTACCTAATCTTTGAAGAAGGTACAATACACATATGTTCGTCAGCGGATGAACTTATGAACTTGCTTTTTAAACGGGTAACGTATTATCAAGCATTTTCTTATTGAGCTTAGGTATATTAATTGTCGACTTATGTTGTGGACTTCCATTTTTCGCGGCAACGGCCAGCTCCATTAGAAGGAATATCCAAAGGCACAATACTGCGATAAATGCCAGTCACTTGAAAACAGTGAAAATCGTGAAATATTAACTGGCATTTCAAGGAAAAATCTGAAATTAATTGTCATCCAATACAAGAATTATCAATTAATAAATTTAATAAAAGAATATTTCTCTAAAAAGCCACAGAATTATATACTTATGTTATCACCGGACAATTATATTTAAATTTATCCGACGCATTTACAAGGATTTTTCATGCTTTCAGAACTTGCTACCTTTTTAAAAATGTCAGTTCTTCTCAATAAAGTTATAATGCTTTTCACATTTCAATTTTGAATTCGCTTAAAGTTATTCACTAATTTTCAAAGCTTTGGTGCATTCAGTGCTGCCAGTTTGCTAGTAATTATCAATCCTTCGTAAATTTCGGCATTTTGCATCTGTTAGGTTAAAGACTGTAAATGAACAATTAATAACGCTGTTAAGACTATGACTAGATATAGCTCTTGCTGACCTGGTCGTACTGCTTTCTACCTTATCAAATAAGCAGCATTTTTTTCTAAATGTGACCTTCTGGTTACAAAAAGTGTTTATCGGATAGTCTGTTCTTCCCATGTCATATTTTTGAGCAGTTTGCCAACAATCGTTTGCAAAAAGGGGACATTTGAAATCTTATCTACCCAAAGTATATGTAAACATTGAATTGTCGTGAAAATTAGACCACTGTAAGTTACTACGTCCCTCGCATGGCCCTTGTTTGCGCCTACTCCGGTTAAAGCTGACTTTTTCGGCGTCTACGACACTCTCTTTCCTCATCCGCATGACTCCAATGGAAAAGACCACGTGAGAGCCCATCTACACGTGCCACATAGACAACGTAATGCTCGAAGCATGCTTCTGGTAGGGTGGTTTGGAGTTGGGACGCGCGGGAGTTCCACGTAGACCACATTGAGATTAGCTGCAAGCCTGTCAGATTTAAAGTGAGGAGGAATATGCTGATTAGCCGTGGGGGGGACTCCCCTGCGTCAGCCTCACTGCATAGTGAGCGTTTTTCCGTCGCTGACGCCGATGCCTACTGTGTGTCCCACAGAGGGAGCGGGGGTCGATACGGACGGCGATTAGCGCATGACTTGTTTTGCATCTACCACACTCTCTCTGCCTGGCCTACTTGGACCTACGGCCATTACAGAGCAAAGAAGACTGAAGGCGGGAGATGGCACAGGCGGCTGGCGTGGCGTTGACCCGCAGCGAACCGCTGAACAACAGTCCCTCTGGTCTATGCACAAAGAACCAGGATTTCACTCAACAAGAGAGGTTGGCAATTTGGATCTCACTGAATAGGAGTACCTTGGGGGCCACGTTAAGAAGGAGGCACGGTATTTTTGTTCTCAGTCCACCAGTGGGCTACATATTAAATAACCCCTAACTGTCGAACAAATAGGGTACTTATGACTGCAGACTGTTAAAGCTCCAGCTATCTTATTTATTAATTTTTATATGTCTACTTTTTTTAAGCCCCGTGTAGGATGAAGGTTCAAGTGTCCCGAGCACGCACCCCTTGAAAAATTGAACCTCAAGCTACTTATTCTTTTTATATAACCAACTCTATGGTAGTTCAATGTCCGTGTCATTGATTGGTTATTTGTTTTGCTAAGGATTTCTTAAATAAACAGGAAAGATAATAGAAAAGTCCCAACCCAAGTCGTAGGCATTGCCCTGTGCATAATTCCAGGACGAAAAAGAGTCCACGTTTTAACCTGAACACGAACCGTTACGTAAATTTAAACCATAGCCCCCATTTTAACCCAAATTTTATCTAAAAACGCCAACCCAAGAGTTTATACTAACCTTTTCCTTAATCCTTAACTTACCCTAATGGCAACCTTGACACTGAACTTAACACTAACCCTTATCTTAACCCTAATCCTGGCCATAAACCAAAACCTTTTTTCCCTAGAGTTTGGCGTAAATACACTTGTACTGCTGGTGGTTCCTCTTTGCATGGCCTGTCTATGAACCCCACAAGTCATCCCTGCCCTTTTTTATTGCATTTTCGTTGGTTCCGTCGTCACCTACATAAATGACCCTCCTGGGAATAAGTGAAAAGTTTTCTCGGGCAAAGATTTCCTAAAATATGTATATACATATATCCCTAAGAAACAGCAAGGTCATTGGATATCCGGAAAACTTTAGCATCAATCTTTATACGGTCAAATGTTTATATTTTCTGCTTTGAAGCAAACGCTTCAGTACAACAGCTTTCTAAGTAGCCTTCTCAAAATATAAAAGAATAAAGGAAAACGTCCTGCAACTTCCCAGGCAGTTGAAATTACCTTATGTTGACCACAAAGAGTTCTCATTGTTCACGCACATTCAACACTGGTAGCGTACCATATTATTTTCACAACCTGATAAAATATCAAGAAAAGTACACATTAATAAGGTGTCTTTTCGTCGCCAGCAGACGGTCGTGACTGTAGTTTGGACAGGCCCTCAATCACCACCTGCTAGCATCCCTGCTTACGTAGCCTTACCAATCCTTGTCATACTCTTCCTGAAGGGCTTATACGTGGCGTAGTAGATAAGCACGTTTGTACAGGTATGCAACATGGCCAGCCAGATGAGAATAAAGTCGCGGACACGTCGGCTGAAGGAGCAAACGCTCCAAGCTGGTCTTCTTCCGTGAGCATCCTGCGCCGCACGTGTCACCTTGTAGGCGTCCAGTAAAAGGAAGACAAAATAAGGAAACCACAACATAGAGAATGCCATAATGACAAGCCCAATGGTCTTTGTACCCTTCAGACTGACTGAGGGACGCGAAGCCAAGGTCTTTCGCGAGCAAACGCCATTTTTCTCGATGGAGCACAAAGCTGGCGACTGTTGAGGCCTAGGACATTCCCTCGACAGCAGTCCAGGCGGCGTGGCAAAGCGTCGAACAATTATGCAAAGGCCCAGGTAACCGACCAGAAAGAGGAGGACCAGGAAGAGAAATAGCACGGCTCGCCAAATGAAGAGGCTGGAGACATTGGAATCGTGTACTGTCAGAAAAGTGAGTGTGCCCTTGTCAAATTTGTAGAAGTAATGAGGAATGGCGGCTAGACGCGAGGGCAGAATTGCCGGAATGGGAGACAGGAGCCAGTAGGCGAGGATGAAGCGGGCACATCTACGGGGTGTCCAGTGGCGTGCGTAGGCAAATGGATGAGTCACGTGAATCAGTTTGTCCAATCCGATGCAGATGGTGCTAAGGAGACTGATGTTGAGCAAGCAGTAGAGCAGGCCAGCACCGATGTCCAGTTCCCACCGATCGGCCGGTCCCTGGCCCAGGAGGGCATAGCGGGAACTGAAGAGGAGAAAACAGAGAGCGGAGGCCAAATCGGAGAAGCCAAGGCTGAGCATGAAGAGGGGCTGGTTACTGGGATGCTGGAGGGGCCGGAGACAAGAGGTAGAAAGCAGAACGACAAGAACTCCGATATTTCCTACAACACCGGCGAGGCCGGTGGAAAGAGGCACCAGAGCCAGTATTCGGGAGCTGCCATTGTCGTTGAAGGGGCCGCAACCCTGCACACATATGATCCTCGTTCAAATGGGATTCATTTACGTTGAGTTTATCCATCGGCTTGACGCGCACATTCCGGTCAGAACTGTCTGCGTCTCTGAGCTGACGGTAGCTCCACCTAGGCGTTATCAAGGGATATCCAAGTCGATCTAACGTTTTGCTTTATGGGTAACTTGATTGGACGACAAGTCGAAGGCACTGATTGGTCAGAGAATTTAATTTTTGATAATAGGGTAAAGTCTACTCAATGACCTCGATTTCCTACCAGTTTGCCTAGTTTGGGAAGGTGTTAACAAAACTGCACAACAAATTACTCAGTCTATTCTCTTAAAGTTCTATGATTTTAATCATAGTGGTGGTCCAAAACCCCTTCAAGCAGCCACGGAAACTTGAAAATCACCTTTTATTAACGGCAAAAATCGTCATTTTTAAAGAGCACTGTGTCTTTTTGGTTTCGGTGAAAAGATGGTCATCAGCCTAAACTAATCTGCTGAAAAAACTTAAAATACTTCGGTGCATAAGAGATTCTTTATAGAATCAAGAGATTTAAATTCAAAATAAAAGCATTGTTGTGGATTTTAGAGCCGATGAATAATGATTTTTGACTAAGCAGTGTTACTTGGTCTGGAAAATTCCTAAACTTTGTATATGCTTTTCCTCGGATGCTTCTTTGCAAATAAACACGAACACTAGATTCCCTAACTTATTAAAGGTCAACTGAAATTCTCAAATGGGTTTTTCTATTCGAAGCAATTACTTCAGTGGTTTTTAAGGTTGATTATCGTGGAGCCTAATTGCAAGATGTTTCAGTCAAGTCATGGGGCCGGACATTGAACGAGCTTATTTCTTGCGGCCTGCAAAACCATACTCTGTAAAAAATGGCGAAATAAGTAGTACGAATTTTTCTCATTGGTTTCTACTAAACTTATAGAATAAAATATATTTTATAGAAAACATGCACAAAAATATTATTTCTTGTTATCCTCGGGAAGCACAGTACATCTTCTTCGAATGCTATACTTTGAAAAAGGATTCTTTTGATGTAAAGCAAACTTTATAAATTGCCAAATAATTGAGAACCCTACCGACCGCTACAGTTGCCATTAAGCTTTCCCCACTGCGTGCTGTATATATACTGTCTAAAGATAATCACACATTTTTTACGCTATGAGGAAGAGGTTACATAGTTCGGCTAAAATTTTGTGATTGATAAGATCATATTTTATATTTTATAGTCAAAATTTATTAATTGACAGATAGGAAGTATGAAATTTGAAGAAGGCATATTTTTCTAACAAACGATATACTAAAGAATGTTTGTGTATTTTTTTCCAAAAAAAATATTTGAATTCAAAAAAGGATTGAAAATCAGCGATTTTTTAAAGAGTATGCTTTTGGCAGGTGGTCAGTACGAAGCTGACATCCTCATGTGACTGAAGTATCTTGAGATTAACCATAAAGTTTGTATCTTGGGATAAAGTGTCCAACAATCGATCTTCCAAGCCTACCAAAGTAATTTTTTGGCAGCGGAAAATATTTCACAATTTTGGCTGACATTTAGAAAGATGGAGAATCTGCTGCCTGGTTTTTCATGGTTTTAACATGGCAGCAAGGTTATCTGAGTGGGTAATATTTACAATGTGCGTGAAGATACCCCAAATGTTTTTTATTCACTCAAATTGTTTATTGAAGGCAACATCATAAAAACAGTCCTATTCAAAATACTATCCATTCGATGAGATGCACGTCGCAAAACGTGTTTTAACCATTCGAAACAGCTTTTTGTACTCTGCTAAACTAATGCTATAATGTGTCTCCATCGATTATTTTTCTTAACATCTCATATGCACTTATTTTTCCGGCCACTGCATTAGCTCCAATAAACGACTTCATATGTTTCTTCCTAATAAATTGAGCATTTCGGCCTAAGCAGCTGCCACCTGATAGCTGCTTCTGGTGTATGTGTGCACCCGCAACTTCAACTCACGTATCGTCCTGGTCGGTCACCTGAGAATCCATTGCACGGAGGCTGGTGAAACAGTGCCTGGGGTTCCGACATACAGTCGTCTCGCCCGCCTCCACTGCCATCACTACTCCCTCACAGTTACACACCGCATGGGCCTATTAGGACACATGCGCCTCACTGACAACGTGCCGTAAACCACCGGTGGCTAAGCCACATCAGTGCACACCATCTACACTATTACATAGACAACACCCTCACAATCATCATAAAGTACCTGATAAAATCAGGGTTTCCTAGAAACCGTGGCTGGGAAGGCTGTCAATCTGACGCTTACACCAGACCACACCGTCGGCCCAGTGTATGCGCTGTGTGTGTTGAGTGGCTGACCAGTGGACTGGGAGTCAGACGGCGATGGCTGCTCCATATCCCCTGATTTAGTGAAGCCTGGTGTGTGTGTTATGGGGGCAGGTCTTGCTATGGCGTGCGAAGATGGGTACGCCGACCCGTCAGCCAATGCGCCAACTTTCGCATCGGAAAACTGACCGGCTTAGACAGTGGTCTGAATGTGGGGGTAGGGGAGGGAGTGAGGTCGACAGCTTAGCACATTTTCCTCTCTATAACCAATCTGATGCGCTTTAATCTATCATGGTGCGCTAAAAAGCCATGGCTTGGAAGGTTTTCAACTGACGGGATAACTCGGACCGCGGGGTCAGCCCAATGTGTGCTTTATGTGGAGTGGCTGACTGGCGATTTGAAAGTCAGGCTGCAATGGCTCCTTCTGAATAGGGCCTTTATGGCACTCCCACTCCGTGGGATCCGAGCCAGGTGTGGTTGTACGCCAATGGGCGTCTCCGACCGTGCCAGCCAACTGCGTCCTCTACCATCTCCAGTCTTCTTGACGCTGTCATGGCACCGGGCTCAGCTGGGGTAGGAGGTGAGAGTTCAGTAGCGATAAGTGCCGTTGGTTGGAAGATTGCCAACTGACAATTCCACTTAGGCCCCGCATTCAGTCCAATGTGTGTTGTGTGGAGTGGCTGACTGCTTGTCGGAGAGTCAAGCTGTGATGGCTCCTTCTTAACGTGACCTCTGGCTATCTCACATATGTGAGATGGGAGCCTTTCAACTCCCTGTTGTTTGAAATCCCGGCGCTGTGTTTGGGGGTCAGGTGGTGTACGTGCGTAGACGAGGTCACTAGCAGCTGTGCCCACTTCCGCATAGGAAAACTGACCGGCTTAGACGGTGGTCTGAATGTGGGGGTGGGGGAGGGAGTGAGGTCGACAGCTTAGCACATTTTCCTCTCTATAACCAATCTGATGCGCATGAATCTATCACGGTGCGCTAAAAAGCCATGGCTTGGAAGGTTTTCAACTGACGGGATAACTCGGACCGCGGGGTCAGCCCAATGTGTGCTTTATGTGGAGTGGCTGACTGGCGATTTGAAAGTCAGGCTGCAATGGCTCCTTCTGAATAGGGCCTTTATGGCACTCCCACTCCGTGGGATCCGAGCCAGGTGTGGTTGTACGCCAATGGGCGTCTCCGACCGTGCCAGCCAACTGCGTCCTCTACCATCTCCAGTCTTCTTGACGCTGTCATGGCACCGGGGCTCAGCTGGGGTAGGGAGGTGAGAGTTCAGTAGCGATAAAGTGCCGTTGGTTGGAAGATTGCCAACTGACAATTCCACTTTAGGCCCCGCATTCAGTCCAATGTGTGTTGTGTGGAGTGGCTGACTGCTTGTCGGAGAGTCAAGCTGTGATGGCTCCTTCTTAACGTGACCTCTGGCTATCTCACATATGTGAGATGGGAGCCTTTCAACTCCCTGTTGTTTGAAATCCCGGCGCTGTGTTTGGGGGTCAGGTGGTGTACGTGCGTAGACGAGGTCACTAGCAGCTGCGCCCACTTTCGCATCGAAATACTGACAGGCTTAGACGGTGGTCTGAATGTGGGGGTGGGGGAGGGAGTGAGGTCGACAGCTTAGCACATTTTCCTCTCTATTACCAGTCTGGTGCGCTTGAATCTATCATGGTGCGCTAAAAAGCCATGGCTTGGAAGGTTTTCAACTGACGGGATAACTCGGACCGCGTGGTCAGCTCAATGTGTGCTTTATGTGGAGTGGCTGACTGGCGATTTGAAAGTCAGGCTGCAATGGCTCCTTCTGAATATGGCCTTTATGGCACTCCCACTCCGTGGGATCCGAGCCAGGTGTGGTTGTACGCCAATGGGCGTCTCCGACCGTGCCAGCCACCTGCGTCCTCTATCATCTCCGGTCTTCTTGACTCTGTCATGACACTGGGCTCAGCTGGGGGAGAAGGAGCGAGTGCGGTGGATGCATTGCAAGTCTACTATTACTTTAAACTAAATCACGTGCGTGTCACCGTCCCCACTTCACCCTTCCGTGGAACATACGGTGGACATCGTCGAAATCGACGGTCGAACTATCGCGTGTGAGGGGGAGAGAGAGAACAAGTCTTCCCTGCCCTTATTTCATTCTCAATCAAGCCCATATCATTCCTATAGTAACGGTTTTGCCAAAAACTCATTGTGATCAGATCAGTCCATTTTTTCGCATTTCATTTCTCCCTCAAATGCTATGGTTCCAATTGGGCTACTTCAGAAATCGACTGCGGATCACTATTTCGCAAAGGGGCATTCTGTTTTGTATTCCGCCTGTTCCATATTCCAATATCTCCGCCACATGGTCAGACTGTGGTTCCCAGGAATAATGTTCACCTGTTAGAGAAAACTTGAAAAAGGTCTGCTGGTTGAGCTTGGTTTTTGTTCTGTCGAAAAATTGCAAAAACATCCTCTCTCTTTCTCCTTCATCTTTTTATCGGTATTTTGTATTAAGCACTGATGTAATGTTCTGCTCCACTTTGGGCTGGATGATGTTAGACCGGAAGTTAAAACTAAAGGCCCAGAGGTTGAGATTTGTCATTGAATTTCGCCACAGAACCGTCATTTTGCTCCTGTGTTGACTCCTAAAGATTTTTGTACACCTCTAGAAGAAGAAGATGAAGAAGAAGAAGCAGAAGAAGAAGATATTCCTTTAAATACCCCTTTACAATAATTTTTGGCGCAGTTTTACAAAACTCCAGTAAATTCACCCATACGTGGCGCACAGGTCCTATTTTTTGAAAAGAGATGGACGAATGTGAGCTCAGAGGAAGCTGGATACAAATAGCTGAGACAAAGTTTATCAGTTACTGTGGAATTACTTCATAATAATCAGAAGCTGCCACCAGATCGAGCCTAGGAAGATTTGTTTCCTCACGCGTTATCTACCAATGTAACGGAAAAAAGAGAAGCCTTGAAAAATGGAACGTTGGGAGATTTACTGATCAGCACACCTCCTCGCCGACGCATCATGTGGTGGCACAACCTCGGTGAAGCTAGTACTGGGACTACAGTAAATAAACTATGCATTGTCTGGGGGCAAAAAGTGAATATTACTCTGTTATTCCCGCCAAGGTTGGTAGATTTCAGCTAAAATAATCCTGTCAACTTTCGGATAGAGCCTGAGAAGGATTTTACCGAAATAATTGATCCAAAATCTTGCTTTTATTCCGGAGCAACTTAAAAAAACTAAACATAATTATTCTGCTATTATATTCCAACTGTGCATTAAGGGAGATGATGCTGACATCAATCCTCTCATCTTACTTTTCTATCTTAAAAAACTATTCGTAGACCCTGCGTCCGGGATAATAAATTAAAACGACCTCCAAAAACATCCCAGAACTCCTATGGAGCCCATCTTAAACGAGAAGGGTTTTAGAATGGCATCTTCGAAGTCATTAGAGTCAATCACGCAAACGTTGCACCACACCCAACGTTGCCTACGAGGATCCGTCATCACTGTCATGTAGCTGGACGAAGAGGAGGAGTTGCCCGCGCATTTCAGCCCCAGAGCTACCATCACAAACCAACCGGTCACCCAGTTCTGCGCAAAACCGTTCACTACATCACCATGAGAGCTGGCTTTGCTGTGAACCTCTGTCTGGCAGAGTTATTGGTGGTGAAGCTGCATCGGTTGCTCTCACGGACAAACATTAGATGGCAAGGCTCAATGGTTAGCGCGTTGGTTATCTGATCAACGATTCGTGGGTTCGATCCTCGGGGTATGGGGGTTGGGTACGACTGGCTGACGACGGCTTATAAACCAGAAATTGTCTTTTCAGTCTCCATTATCTTCACCGGCGATACTCATCTACTGAGCTCAATCTCATGGCATAAACAAAAGCAGCAAAATAATATATCGAGGCTTCGTAATCCAGTGGTATCAGTTTCAGCCGTCATGTTGACCTGTATGCGCAGTGCGATAACTAACGTTCACAATTTACAAATTGCAAATCAAGGACAGCCAATCCGCTGTCCGCAATTCAAGGGATCCACCATACCCCCCTCCACCTCCACAACTGTGAGTTGCAAGTGTTCTCCCTCTCTCCATTCCTCCCCTTCTCCCCCTTTAAGCATACTCTGACTCTGTGCAAAGCCCTCTTACACGCCAATTGCTCAAATGCGACAATCTCACTTTGCCCCCTTATATGCATTTAGTCTGATGACGAGTTGGCGTCACCATCTCGAAAAATCATGAGTAAAACTCGATTATTTTCAAAACAATTCATCCTTTTTTCAAATTGTTTTCTGTCTAATGCCGATTGTCTTCATGCATGTTAACGTTTCTCTTGTAGTATATGAAGCTTCTTGTAGGTGCACTGTGCAATTATTAAGATTTTCATTGTCTGAATTTAAACTGTCACGCTAAATCAGGTTGCACCTGTTTGATGCGGCCTTACCCCATCGCTTTCTTTCCTACACATCGCAGAATAATTGACTTGACCCACGAATTCGATAGCCTCGTCAGTCTCCGTAACAGAGAAAAGCTTGGGCTCTCATCTTGTTTTAAACGGACCTCAATGGTTACTATGTTAGCTTCATTTGCATACAAACACGTTAGCTCCACAAGTTTCAAACCTGGCAGGCTTCAGTAAACGTGTTGTATCGCCTGTCACAAAGTCGGAGTGGTGTGGCTATGTAGGATGATGAGGTCAATCTGCCATTGTGACTGCATAAATGCGACAGGTGGTATCGCAAAACACCAATCCGGTGGTACTTTACTGGAAGGTTTTTTATTGCTTTACCGATAGTCAGCTTGAAACAGTCCTGACAGTTTCACGAACGTGAGTGGCTGCCGAGAAGAACGTTGAACAGCGGCTGATTCCGCTGCAAAAATAAGACTGGAATGTTGCCAGTACTTCATACAGTATTGGTTATGGCGAGTCAAGAAGTCAGTACAGGCGAAAATGCGAGTTCTCGGAAGCGGTTTGAAAGCAGAAGACTCGAGCTTTTGAATAAGAGTTTGATTCACCTGACTTTTTGGATTCAAACGCCAAAAGCTCATCGGAGGCTTTTAAGTCGCATTTGATTCGACGTGACTCAGTCACGCATTCCGTCGTACAAGACCAACATTATGAATAGATTTGGCAACCGCATGAAGCCCTACTTGCTCGCGTCATGATTCTCCGGCCCCAGTCAATTCACAAGCCCAATAATCTCCATAATAAGTACTTTACTTTTAACTGGGTAGATTAATCGGCCAATTGGAAGCGTGCAGACACGTACTATTCCTAGTGGCAGTTCTGGTGAGCCAAATATCCGAGCTATTATCACACTAATCAATAATAAGAGCGATGAAATTGCAACGTCCTAAAAGCTCTCTGTTGCTGTTAGTTAAGCAATTATAGCATGAAGTGTGGTAGCCACCATTTTTTTATAGATGAGATGTAGCCTACGGTAAATGTGCTATCTCATGAAAGGTCAACCTAAATTCTGAGATCTGTTTTCGTTTTGAAAAAAAACCTTAGTACGGTTGTAATATTAATTATTGTGCGGCCTGATCCCAAGATATATCATTAACACCAGGATGCTGGCTCTTGAATGACCTTCTTTCCGGCCACCTGATGTCTTTATAAATTCAAGTATATTTTATAGGAAAGAAGCATCAAAATGTTCTTTCTTGTACTAAATGGGTAACAAATTACGCCCTCTTCAAATGGTACCCTTGAAGAAAGAGCATATTTCGGTTTTAAAAATTGTTCTGGCTATGAGATTTTTCAAGACCGTTAAATTTTTATCCGTGATACCTTGTATCTTTTTATTTTTTAGCGCTGTCCAGAAAGTAAAAAGCATAATCCATCGCCATTGCGAAATTTAATGAGTACCAATTAACACCTGCCTAACAACGTAGAGGAATGCGTGATTTTCCTTACACTGAAAGTAAATAGTTTGCATTTTGGAACCCAGTACTGCAAGTGCAACGCCAGGTTGGGTTCAAAATTACACGGAAATCGAAAAACGTTTATGCATATGGTTTGCGCAGGCGACCGGAAGGAATCACAGTCAAACGCCGACATTCTGACATAACTGAATTATCTGAGGCTTATGCATTAAGACAATTGTTATTAAATTTCTGCTCGTGTGATCTTTTCAGAAAAAAAACTCACTTCAGCACTTTGGCTAACCTGTCACCTGTGACCCATCTGTCTACGAAGATGCGTTCGAGCTGGAATTGGAACGGTCAGGCAAATAAAGTTCTTGTCCCAGTGATCGCGTATACCTCCTCTCACACTTGTGCAAATCTTACCCGTTCTATTTGAGAAGGAATAAATAGCATACCTGAATGACTTAAGCCCCTGTTTCAGCGATCAAATCGCCTTTTTCGAAGATACAAGAAGTGCTAATCTTCACATTTCCACGCCGACTTTAGGTCAAAAGTATTATTCGTTATCTGAGTTTTACGGTAGAGTCGGCTGGTATCATCGGATATTATATATATTAATTTCCGTTAAAAGGTTCGTCTACTTGGTAGTCCTTTCGCTGTGGTTTGTTATCGGGTCAAAAACCACCTATTCAGACTACAGACGGCTGTCACAGATAAAATCAAACCATTCACAGCCAAACCCAGAGAGTGTAAATTTGGGCAATAAATACCTCTTTTCGCAGACCGCCGTTTTTAAGTTTGTTGTCATGTTCACATCAATCCCTTGGATGACCAGACTAACGAAGTTAACGTATCAGATGCAACTCCGTAGTATTCGAGAGGTTGGCATTGCCAACACCAGGGGCCATCACTGTCTCACGGCGTAAATGCAGCCCTACTCGGTGCCTTCAGTCGGTGCCTGCGCTTGTTCGTGATGGATCCGACACAATACAAAGTGAAGACGACCGGAGGCAGGGGTGAAAGTAGTGGTTAACAAGATAAGTAAGTCGTCTACGCGTGCCACACACGGCCGGGCCCCTGTCGTTACACGTACAAATCATTTTTCAAGAGAGTTTCTAGGATCTCGTACAAATGTCTATGCCAATGAGGTCAAAGTAAGCAGAAACAATTGTAGCCTGGCCCTCAAGTTCTATGTCAGTTGGCAACCTTTTAAGCCATATTTTTTGGTGATGGGGCATCGATCTCACCTTCTCATTCGCTCTGCATACACAGGTGGCATTTCCGACTCAGTTCAAATAAGAACGAGACTAGGCACAGTGGATACCCTGGCGTGACTTCCCTGTCCATTGCATGCCACACGCGCGCTTGGATCGCAAAGCAATGAGCTACACTATAAATAGCAAATAAACAATTGACCAGTGCAGTCGTATCTAGGTTCAAAGGTCCTAATAGAGAGAGAGAGAGAGAGACAGAGAGAGAGAGAGAGAGAGAGAGAGAGATGGAGGGAAAGGAATACGTTTTATTTTAAAGTATCATTCAAAATTTTCAGCAAAAAATGGCTCCATTCACTGAGAGGATAGGAAAAGTTAACAGATTATGCAAGAATCAAAAGGCTAAAAGTGAACTTCTAGTAGGGGGGGAGGAACAGTTCCACACTCAGCTTCTGTATTTCAATCTCTTCACACGTAAGGCAGTGTGCTTGTAATGTCAAAACAGAGCGCTGATATGCCGATGTACGGTAGGCAATATGACGAAAGTCTTGATGCATGGGACAGGAAGACTTCATGACAATGAGCTCTGAGTTGAGGGAATAGGCCACATCATCAAGAATTCGTTTAGCAAATTATTTAACTGTTGCGAAGTGGCGTTTTATTATCGTATCCAATGAACCATTTTAAGAAACACCAGCAGCAGAAGAGAGCATTCGGATCATACGTTTTAAAATCACCAAATCCTGTTTAAGCAAAACTGTAAAATCAAGGGAGAAATATAGAGGATGAGGGGAAGAATAAGTGCATCTATAAATTGCCGGATAAGGGATAGAGGTGTGTGATAGGAACGTACACGACGGATACAATAAAAAAATTAGATAGAGTTTTAGTACAAAGGGTATCACTATGAAGGGAGAAGGAAAGATTGGATGTCAGAGTAACGCCAAGGTACCGGAAAGAGGACAGCTCTTTGAGAAGTAAGTCTGAGGATTCAGGACTAGGAGAGGGTCGCAGGCGAAAAACACATTTGAGCGAGTTCTCATGGGTACACTGAAGACCATTTTCTGAATACCATGCTGAGACGGGGTCCAGGCCATGCTTCGGAGACTGGAAATGTGTGTTATTCCTCAGAGGAGGATCAAAATCCATATCATTGGCATATTTTATACACATACCTTCGTTTGGTTATTCCAAATCGTCAGTGTGGAGGAAGAAGAGGTGAGAGGATAGGATGTCACCTTGAAGAACACCAGAGTTGTTGGGAAGAACCGTAGATTTCTGCCTGCCGGATTGTACGAATTGAATGCGGCAAGTAAAGTAGTCTTCGAGCGAACAGACAAGCCAGCCGAGAGAGCCACACGTGGATGTTTTGTTAAGGGGGAGATGGCGGGGGATCATATTGAAGGCAGCGGAACAGTCATGAAAGGGACATGCGTGGGCATGGCAGCCCTTATCTAAATTTCTTAGAGCAGAATGGACCACAAGAGCAACTACATCCAGGAAACTACGTCTGGCTTTTTATGTGAACTGTAAGGAGTCGGAGAAATATGAGGAGAATGGCATAATCATATCTAAGGCCACTCGTTCAGCACGTTTCAGTAAAGCGGAAGAGCAGACGATGTGAAAAAAGTTTTTGGACCAAAATTAGTGAATTTGTAGGGATAGGAGTGATTTTTACTGTACGCCAAATGTCAGGAATCTTAGACTCCATAAAGAACATGTTGATAAGGCGTACCAAAACAGGGGCTATCTGAGAGCAGCAATACTTTACGATAAATGGTGAGAAACCATCCGATCCGGCAGTTGTTGAACCACTGACCTTTTTCAACTGTTTCTCCACTGTTGCCACTGACATCAGAGAAAGGACATTTGGTAGTATCGAAATTTTGTTTTAGGAGTGATTGGAGTCAGTGGAGTTATGGATGGAATGTTCATCGGAAAAGTCAAAAGCAGCATCCACAGGTGCCAGTTTGCTGCATTGGCCAGTGAGATGCTTAATTTTCCTTCAGAGTTCAGCAGAGGAAAGAGGAAACAAAGATGTAGAAGAAGCGACAAAAGCTGACTAACAAACAGCCCATTCTGTCTGGAAATCTCCCTTTTTTAGGACTTTGACGTCGTTTAGGCCTAGTTTGTGAAGAAGTTGCCTTTCAGGTCTTAAAACATGTTAGATTGGGAGAAGAAATTCGGTTAGGTCTGACCATAACGGTATCAAGAGAACAGCAAATACTAAAGATTTCTTTCAGAAATGTTGTAAGTTAGCTGGAGCACGATTCGACATTTGATTGTCTGAGGAAAGCGGGGATAGTGTAAGATATACAAGTCTGAATCAGACAAATGTTTTGTGGGGACGCATCGCGAACCTTAATTTTCTTTTCGGGTTCGAGTAGTAGCGCATGCGTAGAAGTGGAATAAAATTTTTCAAGGCCTACGAACGGAATAATTGGAACCTGACAATGGAGCTCTGTTTTGTAACAAAAAAGCTTGGGTTGCTGGGTTTAAACGGCATCAGTGCGAGTATGAAACGAAACAAGGTCTTTAAAGCTTGACACTGTAGGTTGACGTAAATTCACTTGATTAAAGTCGACACAAAAGAGAATAAGCTGCTTGCAAGATAACCAAACAATTTTTTGTGAAAGTCAAAAAGTCAGGTTAAGGCACATTCACAGGTAGGAGGAATATAAATACTAACAACTCTAGTGCCTTTAAAAGTAGTTAATAAGTGGGGCTTACATATGACGGCCATCAGCTATTGGCATTTCAGGCAACAAAATTTGGCACTTCACGATTGTCCAGTGGGTTGCTTGCTGTGTCATGAGAAAGAATTACCCAGAATCCTACTCAGTCGCTCATCCCTCCTTCGCTCCCTCTGCTCATGCCAAGGGCCAAATAGGGATTTTATGGGTCCAAATGTTTCCTATGGCTGCTATGGACCATACCCAACCGAACCTACAGTAAAACGGCAATGGCCGTTGATGGATTTATTTTTATTTATTAAACCCTCTCCACCCACGCCAACAGATGGGCCGGATTCCATGACCAAGTCAGGAAGACCGAGGGTGAAAGACGGCGCAGATGGTTGGCGCGGATGGAACTGTCACAAAGCGTGCTGTCACATTGGCGTGGATAGCAATGGCTGGAGACCACATTAAAGAGCCATTTCAGCCTGACTAACCGGCCACCACAACGGAATGATGGCGCATGTCATGGACAATGGGACCGTCGCAGAAACATTTGCAGTGCTCAGTAGAGTGAAGCAACGCTACTCATTCGCCCCAATCTCTTTCAGTATCATTTTCACTGTGAGGAGCGCTCTGAGATCGGCATTGACTAATGAACCAGCCGTCAGTTTCCCTACACCCAACAACTACAAACCTGCACGTACACAGCAACAACCACTGTCCACGAACTCTTCTTCACGGACGTCTGTGCATCTAATGTGACACCAAAACTATCACGCAAAGAAGCGTGGACCTCCGTGTCTTCGAAATGACCACCTACATGGACGAAACGATGGTCATGAATCAACCCGCACCAGCGGAGAAGCATGCTAGGCCCAGTATCAACCAAAATCATTTCGCGCATGCATCGACACGGGCGTGCAACAAAAACATGACCAGACCACCTACTGTCAGGGCAACGGCCTCTGTAGTCAACCCCCCGCCCCCCCTGCCACACGGGCCGTTTTAGGAGCACTACGCCATCACTATCCCTCATGGCAAAAATTGACACAGCCCCCTCCTAGTCACCATCCTCACCACCGACACCACTGACATCACCAGCAATATGGAACCGAGTGTAACCTATCCCCATTGCGATCTCACCTTCATATCTAGGATCGGCCTGGCCGGTGACTGGTTAATGTATCACACTGAGACTAGCGTTCCAGGGCCTGGAACCCCAACGCATTCACCTCAACTGCCCACACTGTCCACGTGCATTTCGCCAGCACAAGAGACTACTCGCCCACATGTGCCTTCATGGTATTCTGCGATAAACCACCGTTGACCAAAATCTCCTCACCACACATCTCCACGGCAGTATCTCCAGTACACCCGTAAACGTCCCCTATAACCCACCACAGTCGCGAACCTCAGAACCACCCCCGTAATTGTGAAGCGTATTCTGTCGCTCCTACTCCACGTGGCTAAAATGACATAAGTAGACATGCGAGCTCTGAGCAGCGCCTTTTCTTTTTGTGCAAAAAACTGGATCCATTCTGCGCAAAACCATGTCCACGTGTGGCAAGCGTAGACGTCCGTTTACCTCCTTTAACCATTGCGTCTGATTCTAACTTCAATCTTCTTGGCCTTGTCATGACATCCGGCCGAGGCAGGTAAAGGAGAATAGAGAGCGTTAGATAGCGCGCAAATCTAACATTACTATAAACCATTTCACCATCACTTCATCACAGTCCTTGCAACTGTCATTTTGTTGTGCACATGAGGAAATTTTTGGTGGCGACGATCAAATAGACCTATTTCTAAAAAAGATGTGCGATCTTCAAAAAATCAGTTCCTTCTAGTGCGTGTTAAACTTGTGAGCAAAATACCTTCTTCAGGTGAAGTAAGTGCGTGCGGTGGGAGTCTCTTGCTAGATGACTGAGAATCAATGCATCTGCAAGGAAACGTGTGAGAGAGGGCATGCAGGTCTTCATGAAAATCGTTTCTCACAACGTGGGAGTTGGTCATTAGGGGAACGTAGGCGCTCATGTTGGTGTCAAAAGTGGCTCCACAAAGAGACAGGTGCAGGGTAGTGAGTCGGTTGAAGATGCCCTGCAACAGACAGAGCCGTCGCTCCAGGATGTTTTTTGGCTAGCTTCGCGTCGGTCTGCCTTTGGGCGGCCGCTTTAGAAGAAGAAGACGTAGCCGGCACGCGTCTCCACCAGCTGACCACGTTTGGAGAACCAGGACCCGATGAGGGCAGTCTATAGTGCCAGTTTTCAGCCCTGTCCGGCCATTTCGGTCTCCTCTGCCTTCGTCAGCATTGCCCTATAATACAACCACTGGGCTGCTGCTGGTGAGTCCCAAGTTCCAATCCCAAAACAAAAAAGGATGAGTACGGCCCGTCAGCGCGATTGGTGGGTGCCCAACTTCCATTGTTAATACAGTCAATCACAACCAAAAGGGCAAGGAGCCCATGGCTCAGTGGTTAGGCGTTGGAATACCAACTGACAGATTGTGGATTCGAGTCGCAGGCTGGATGCCTTATGACGACAACTAAGACTAAAATGGTAATTAAATTCTTCATTTCTTTTTTTGGTAAGATTTTTAAGCCTAGATTTATATTTTAGAGTCAGGACATCAAAAGACGCGTTGGCGAGCATACGCGCTGCTTTCGATAACTTCTCTTCATATCCGTACAGCTATACGGAACGTTGGAACGCAGTAGAAATTTAAAACATAAAATCAATAATGTTCGTCCGTTTGTGTGGATTATGCTAGTAGTGTGCATAGTGGAAGGATGATAAGAAACAGTCTGATAGGCGGCAGTGAGTATTTGGTAGAGCAGTCCTTTGGGAAGGGGAGGACAGAGATCGCGTGGGGGAATGCATGCATTTAAGCGATCGTTGACCAAGCTAAGCGCGGAGCTTGTACGAGGTTCTTTTGTGCTCACAAGACCGGCTTCTTTAACCTAATGGCAGTCGCTTCTGCTACTGCTAGTAGACGTTGACCCAGTTTATTTGGGTATGTTGGTGGGAACTTATAAATTACACGGAAAGCCTCGCTGGGTTTTACATTATGCCTGGAGTCAACAAAATGCTTAAGGATGGCGCTGTTTATGCTCCTGACTTCCCCTTTCTCAGCTATGCTCGGGGTGTCCTATTATTCTTTTGGATAGGCACCAACCCGTGTGACCACTAGAAACCTCTCCATATGAGCAAGTAAATGCGTAAATGCACATGTAGGTGGTCTGAGCCGGCAACCTTTCCTTACCCTCGCCTCGTAAAAGAGGGTTGGTTGAGAACACTATCTGAAGTCTCGCTGCTGGGAACGTTGGTGTAACGGCTTGGTTTAGGCGTCTTTTAAAAAGTTCCATAGCCACATCCCCTTGGGAATTTTCTTAAATTATGAGATCTTACATGCCTACATGAATTAATAAGAGTCAAACACTCGGTCCCTATGCATTAGAGACAGTTCCAAAGTCTTATTGAGCATTTGGAGTGAAGAGTATTACATTTTGCCAAATAACCATGAAATATCAATTCTAAAAACACTATGTGCATGATTTTTTAAAATGCTAATAACCCCATTAAACTTTGATGTTGTAAATAGCACGTGAGAGTATGCGGCATTCCCACTCCAAACTCTCCCTACCATCATTCATCATCATCCACTTCTTCCTACTTTCCATTTCAAAAAAGTTCATATGGTATAGGCAACACGCCATCCCATCGACCTGAAAGACTGCCAGCTGACAGTTTATCTCGCTCCTTCTCCCTGGAAGGAGAGTCAGAGGCTGCAATGCGTCCCTCTTCATGTAGTTTGTATGGTACTCCCACTCAGTTGAGACCAGAGCCGCGCTTTTTTTGCGAAGACCAGATTCATTTTGCGCAAACCAGGCCCATGTGTGGCACGCGTAGCTGTTGCGTGTTAACCTTTTCTGTCAGTACAGGCCACTCCACCGCCAGTTTCCTTGACTTTTTCATGATAACCGCCCCAGGCTAGTGAAGGTGGAGAGGATGCGATGGCTGCTAGACAAGTCTACTATTACGAAAACTTAGACTCTTCGAAAAATTTATTTCTTCTCGCGATTGGTTAACAAACGGACTATTTTAGGGGAAATGAGCGTGTGCGGATGGAGTCTCGAATAAAAGGCATGAGGAGAAATGCGGCGGAAAGAAAAAACCTGGGGAAAAGGATGGTGTTGCGCAGGAACAGAGAACCGGTTGTCATCGGTATCTATCAGTGTGTGCAAAGATGCTAATGATTTGAACTTTGTGAGAGGGGGATGGTGGATGGGTGATGGTTTAATTAACAAAAGGGAAATACCTCAACAATCACTGCAGTTTTTACAGTTGGGCGTGGCACACTTTAGGTAAAGAGAGCCGCATGGCATTGGCCTCATAAAATCACTATTCGGCCCCTGGCACGGGTAAAGGGAGCAAATGAGGAACGATAAAGGGATAAATGTACTAGGTACTCCTTCCTCACCCCTCAATGGGATAAAATCTGTCACGAGGGACAATCATGAAACGCTAAATTTACGTAGTCTACAACGCTAATATCTCATGTGACGACTCTGTGCTCTCTCGAAACTAGGTCAGAACTGCAATGCCCTTCTTACTTTACCTTCATAGCATATCTCTTTATTATGAACTGTAAGCGCACCTGTGGCATTTACCGCACAGTGACCTCACGTCATGTTAGCCACTGAGCCCAATCTCATTAATAGTCGAGTTGACTCGGACATGTCACCTGTGTATGCCGAGAGAGAGAGAGAGAGCAAGAAGGAGGTGATATCAATGCAGTATCAACCAAACTCGTTAACCTCGGTGATTTAAAAAGGCTGCCAACCGACGTGGTAACTCAGTCCTGCTGAACATTGAAGATCAGTCTGCAATGCTTTATGTTAAATGTGGCCTTTTTGAAAGAGACACTCTTGAAAAATGCTCTGTGTGCGATGGGTAGGGTGCCTGACCGTGTATACTACGTGTAGATTACCTGCTTACCTTATTAGTTTCCCCGATCGTCTTCACTATGCATTGTTTCAGCTTCATAGAAACAGTTTTAGGCATTAAACCTTGGCGGTGGCGGCGCTTGAATTTTTCGAGTCTAAAGATCTCCACTTGCGTGACAAGCGCACACATGCTATTCGACGAATGATTTAAGGGCATATCGTTTTTCTTAGGCCACACAGGGAGTATGCTGGCTTTTGATAGAGCAAATAGCAGGTGGATTCTGTGGTAAGGCGATGACCTCCGAGGGGATAAAAGCGAAAATGTTAATTTCAGAAAGCACCAAGAGATGGCCCTTTGGAATTTCATTCGAGACAATTAGCAGAGGCACCTCCGACGTCATACCTGGTGTAATCCTGGATTACTAGCTTGCATCGGGGGTCAGAATTTTTTATATGCCCCGCCTCCTCTGATAGTGAATTAGACTGGGACTGCCATCCCACAAAATATAGGGTTTTCCTGCGTCACCTTCCGGGGTGACGTAAAGGTATGAGTCTCCTAGCTATAGTACTAGCTCTAAGCCAAACCTTACCGTAAGCGTAATCTTACGCTAGCGTTACCTTAATCCTATTCATCAACGTAAACGTAAAATAATTAATTTTCATTAAAAACTTGAATTTAAGATAAGAGCTTTATTAAAAATCAACCAACTAAGGCAAAATATAAGTGTTCATACGGAGGGAGGGGCGCATAAAAACGGGAAAATAATATAAAATATAAATAAATGTGCAAGATCAGTACTTAGTAAACTCTCCATTTGCATTTATTAGAGCACAAAGTCTGTCTTACATGGAGGTTGCCAGGTTGTCTAAAGTAGTTTGTTCAATGTAAGTATGCAGCACAAAATCAAGTTTTTCTTCCATCGAAAGAACTTTTTCGATAAAAATTGCAAAAAGGTTTTCGATTGGATTCACGTCCGGACTGTTCGCAGGAATAAAAATAGGTTGCAGTCCACACACGCAGAGGCTGGCTAATGTCTAAAAAGTTAGATGATCATTGTAAACGTTATCAGATTCTTTAGAGCGATGAACTGGGGAATTATCCTGTAAAATTATTGTGCCCATTCTACGTCGACTTATGTCGTTATAGCTGAAGGCATCCTTTATAATGTTGAGGAACACCTTGTTATTTATAGTCTCCGTTGTCGACTGCCAGATCGGACGTTCAACAAAATTTGATGGCCATCCAAACCATCAGAAGTCGGCAGTTCTTGAAAGATTCTGTTGATAAAGGTCTGTTCTCGGTGGAAGTTTTTCCCACATATGACCAGCTGGGTCGAATTCGCCGGCTTATCTAAAACTAAGACCTCATCGCAGAAGTAAATGCTTTTTCCAGAATGAGGGCCTGTAATCAATATACTTCTTAGAAATACAAAACGTTCTCTAATAAGTTTCCTACTTAAAAAACGGCTTGATTGTGGCATTTGTCGGGTGCAGTTCAAATTTCTACATCCTTTTCCTGTTTATGGTCATAGAGAACATTGGCAAATGTTCCCTGTGAATGGTCTCAAATGGGCATATCATGATACTTTTTTTAGTGTACAACGAATAAAGATCGTCATTCTGCTTACTTATGAACCGTTTTGGTCAACCCTGCCTACTTCTTGGCACGGTTCGATCAGTAAGTATGCGCCACAGAGTGACCTTACTGATATCGAAAAATACATAACTAACGAGCTCACGCAGAACTTCTTCTGCTGCAAGTTTCCGTGTTCATTCATAGTCAACTGCAGATATATATTGTCCAGACATCTTTCTCTTGCGGCATGACATAGAAAAATGACGGCATGTCGTGGCTTTTCATATATTTACTTGTTTACAGTCACAAGTATCGGTATGGTAAAACAAAATACATTCAGACAACATTATTATTGCATTTTTTTGATAAAAAGGTCCACAAATTTGACTGAATTTTTAAAACTATATCCGTCCTTGTTTACCCGAAAACAAAGCGATTTCTCATACCTGCATTTACCTGATTTTCGTGAACGCAAGCTCAAATATTCCGGTCCAGAAGGTGCAGTTAGGTAGGAAAACCCCTGAAAATCAAGAGACGTTGAATTTTGCCCCATTTTGCCTTCAATAAAAAGAACTTAAATGATATCTTTTTGTAGTAAATAGCTTTTTGTGCCTTTAAATCAGTGCAACAAACAAAATTAAAACCTCAAATGTGTGCCATACTACCACCTAAATTTCTGGCATGACATTTAACATTTGCCTGGTGCAGTTCCACTCCTGCATCCTTTTTCCTGATTGGTGATCAGAGAAATCGAGCGTACCCTGTGGGACGTATCTTTATCATTATATAATTATAATTTTTTAGTGTGCAACGAATAAATCTTATCGTCCTGCTTTTGCATTTGTGGACCTTTTTATCCATCTTGCTTTTAGGTAATGGTTCGATCATTAAGAATGCGAGGATCTTTTACTGATATCGAAAATTGATTGGCTAACGACCTTACGCGGCACTCTTCTGTTGTAAGTTTCGTATTCTTCATATTCAACTGCAGATAGATATTGTTTTGATATCTTCTCTCTTTAATGGCGTGATAGAGAAAATGCTGGTGGATGTCGCGGCTTTTGTTATATATGCTTCTGTTTAACAGTTCCAATTATTGGTGGATAAAACAAAATACACTACACAACTCTTTATTACTGAATGGGCACAAGACGTCACAAATTTGCAAAACTTAATTTTAAACTAAATTCGTCCCCTTGTTTCATCTGAAACAAGTGCGGATGACAGACCAGCATTACCTGATATTCGTGATCGTTAAGTCACATTTTCCATTCCCTCAAAGGATATAT